>SEMN01000929.1:0-148716 GCA_005408345.1 Macquaria australasica | reverse complement strand
CCACCAATCTGGAAGAATCACGTTTAGCCTGGCAAGATAGTCTTAAAATTTATACAAGGCCCTCCGTAATGCAGAGCAGCTTACTACTCATCATTAATAGAGGAAAATAGAACAACTTGGGTTTTCTGTTCAGCACTGTAGCCAGGCTGACAGAGAGTCACAACTCTGTTGAGCCATGTATTCCTATAGACCTCAGTAGTAATGACTTCATGAAGGCTTCTTTAAAAGATAAAATTCTAACTATTGAAGAGAAAAATTCAGCACCTCCTGCCCTCAGTTGGTACTGACTTATCTTCAAACTTACAGGAACATAGAAACAACTGTAAAACCTGTGTACATTTAGACTGCTTTCTCCATCAGCATTAATCCAACTAGCTTCATGATTTTCCTCATCTAAGCCATCAACGTGTCTCTTAGACCCCGTCCCAACTAGGCTGCTTAAAGAAATTTTACCCTTAGTTAGAACTTATGTACTAGATATGATCAATCTGTCCTTATTAAAAGGCTATGTGCCACAGTCCTTTAAAGTAGCTGTAATTAAGCCTCTTCTTAAAAGCCCACTCTTGATCCAGGGATTTTGTCAAATTATAGACCTATATCTAACCCTCCTTTTCTCTCTAAGATCCTTGAGAAAGCAGTCGCCAATCAGTTGTGTGACTTTCTACACAACAATAAAACTGTTTGAGAGTTTCAGTCCAGGATTTAGGTGCATCATAGCACAGAGACAGCACTGGTGAAGAAGTTGCAAATGACCTTCTAATTGCATCGACAAAGGACTTGTCTCTGTACTTGTCTTACTAGATCTTAGTGCTGCATTGATACCGGTGACCATATCACATTTCTATTACAGAGACTAGAACATTTTATTGGCATTAAAGGTACTGCACTAAGCTGGTTTTAAATCCTATTTATCAGATCGATATCAGTTTGTACCGCGTTAATGAAATGAATCACTCTATACTTGCGTAAAGTTAGTCCGCGAGGAGTTCCACAAGGTTCTGTGCTTGGACCAATTCTATTTACCTTGTATATGCTTCCTTTAGGCAATATTATTAGGAAGCCTCCATAAATTTTCATTGTTATGCAGATGATACCCAATTGTATTTGTCGATCAAGCCAGATGAAACCAATCCAATTAGCTAAACTTCAGGCATGCCTTAAGGGACATAAAAACCTGGATGACCTGCAATTTTTCTGATGTTAAACTCAGACAAAACCGAAGTTATTGTACTTGGCCCCGAACACCTTCGAAACACATTATCTAAAGATATAGTTTCTCTAGATGGCATTGCCCTGGCCTCCAGCGAAACCGTAAGGAATCTTGGAGTTATCTTTGATCAGGATATGTCCTTTAACTCCCAAATAAAACAAACTTCAAGAACTGCCTTTTTCCATTTACGTAACATTGCAAAAATCAGGCACATCCTGTCTCAAAAAGATGCAGAAAAACTAGTCCATGCATTTGTTACGTCTAGGCTGGACTATTGCAACTCTCTATTATCAGGCTGCCCCAATACATCCCTTAAGACTCTCCAGCTGATTCAGAATGCTGCGGCACGTTTACTGACAAGAACCAGAAAAAGAGAACATATTTCTCCAATATTAGTTTCTCTACACTGGCTCCCTGTAAAATCCAGAATAGAATTTAAAATCCTTCTCCTCACCTTTAAAGCCCTAAATGGTCAGGCACCATCATATCTTAAAGAGCTCATAATACCCTATTACCCCACTAGAGCACTGCGCTCCCAGAATGCAGGGTTCCTTGTGGTTCCTAAAGTCTCTAAAAGTAGAATGGGCGCCAGAGCCTTCAGCTATCAAGCTCCTCTCCTGTGGAACCAGATCCCAGTTTGTGTACGGGAGGCGGACAACCTCCTCACATTTAAGAGTAGGCTTAAGACTTTCCTCTTTGATAAAGCTTATAGTAGGGCTGACTCAGGTGACCCCTGAGCCACCCCTTAGTTATGCTGCTATAGGCCTAGACTGCCGGGGGACTTCCTATGATGCACTGAGCTCCTTTCTCCTCCTCTTCCCCTCCATCTGTACGCCCTCATATCCCATCAATGCTTGTTATTAATTCAACTTCTTCCCGTAGTTGTGTGCTTTCTCTCCTCTCTCTCTCCCTCCCCTTCTGTTGCTTTCTGCAGGTGTTTCTGCCTCTGGAGCTGTGGAAGTCTGGGTCTGTGGTTGCTGCCACCTGCTGCCCCCGTGCTCCTGCTCTGCACCTGCTGATGCTATTGCTGTTGTTGCTGTTATTAGTATTGCTAATATAATGTTGCTCTTAGTGTTGTTTCCGTTGGTGTTAACATCAATGCCATTACCATATCTATGCTGTATTGAGCTGCTGTATGTTCTCTTTCCTCCTGCTCTCTCTCTCTCTCTCCCGCTCCCCCCTTCCCCCTTCAACCCAACCGGTCGAGGCAGATGACCACCCACCTTGAGCCTGGTTCTGCTCGAGGTTTCTACCTGTTAAAAGGGAGTTTTTCCTTGCCACTGTCGCATAGTGCTTGCTCATGGTGGGAACTGTTGGGTCTCTGTAAATATAAAGAGTCGGTCTAGACCTGCTCTATTCGAAAAAGTGCCCTGAGATAACTTTGTTATGATATGGCGCTATATAAATAAAACTGAACTGAACTGAACCTTCCCTCCAAAATAAAAAAAAATAAAAAAACGAAAACCCTGACAGAGAAGTAAAATGACCAAACAAAATAAAACAAAGTAAGACATGCCAAGGACAAGACAGGCCCTGCGGTGCCAGCCAGTCTAACAAACTGTCTCGCTACAGCCTCAATCTCCTCCATTGATTTGCTGACAGGGGATCTTTAGCCCCGAGTAAAAACGATTCATTCTGGACACCACTTTCTGTCAGCACCATGCATTTTGAAATACCTTATTAAACATTTACGACTGGGCAAGAGTTATTACAACCACAATTCTATCAATCGAATTCATCACTTAAACATCACGGGTTTATCCATTTGGCTCTGCAGTCACATTATCTTTACAGACAGACTTTCATTGTGGCCTCTAAAAAAACATCCATTTACAAGATCAGTAGGATCACATATATTCAAAAAAGAACTTTATGACATACAATATTTGATGACAGATAATTCAACAGGCAGCTGAGGTGTCACGTAAGGCATTAATATGTTCGCAAATTATGGAAGAAAAGGCAATTTAGAGCCAGCATTCATCTCCACAGTAAAGAGGAGATGATACAAAAGTGACTTGTGAAAGCAAAAATTCCCTCTGTGCATCTGAGTGTCGAGCTTAAATGAAGTCCAACTACAAAGTGAAGCGTTAAAGGCTTTCAACATTAGATGAAAGAAAGACAGAGGCATGAGATGCGCTATGAGACATGTCGTCATCCTGTCTAACAGCAGAATGTAATTGAGTTGTAAACCCTCTTAGTCCACTGTTACCAATAAAATGCTGTAAAATCCTATTTGGATTACATCGTAATCTGTCTAAATAATAAATATATTATTTTAGGATTCTGCACTAAAAGTCATGTTGGACGCTCCATATGTCAGTTAGAGGAAAATGATAACTAACAAGTCTGAATTACAGTACCCAAACCCCTGGGTGCTGATGTCCATAAACGACACATGCCAACCTAGCTGATGTGTGCTGCTTTATACCAAAGGGGATGAAGGAGGGAAATATCTCATGTCGGTGAGTCCAGCTGTCTCTGGAGCGCTGCTCACCGCTGTTAACGACAGTTTGCATTTGACTTTTCAAGTTTGGATTTGGCTGGGCTGAAGCGCCCATACCAGACACCAGAATTCAATTTGGGCAAACAGAGCATGTTTCAATCAGTAGAAAAAAACAGCCATGCTTGCGGCTCTGTGAGGCTGTACTTAGGCACAGCGGTGCTTTGAGAATGTTTAAATGCTAAAAAATAGTACTTAACATCAAGTACAGCTGAATCTGAAGGAATGTCATTAGTTTGGCAGGTCATAAACCGAAGTGAATTAAAATTTTTGACCTGATGATGGTGCTAGGTGAAAGGTTATGGGATCCCTGAAGTATTACAGTTCCAATAGTTGCTAAACCACAAATGTCAACCTCGCATTGGTGCAGGCATTGCCATCCCAGGAGCCACGCTGCTAACATGGCTAAAAACACGCAATGATTCTGTCTCAAACGGGTGCATTTTTAAGCTTAATGTAATGTATGGCTAAGGCTGTATTCAGACCAAATCAACGTGGTGAAAACGCCAGTCCTCCCATTCATTTTAACAACCACAGCGGGTGCCAAAAAAAGCAGCCCTGCGGCGAAAAGTTTAAACAACCGAAATGCAACCGTCACACTGCATTGGCCAATCATGTAAGCTGGCGATCAAACCAGAAGACGCCCAGGAGAAGAAGAACCTTGTTCACCATGTAGCATTGTAGCATTCTGCTGTTTACTGAGCAACTGTGAAGATGGAACTGATCGATCACCGCCGTGATGACGGTACATCAGCTGTTCAACCCTGCCACGAGGGAGTACAAACAAGTTAATCACCATGAAGTTGCTTGTCATATCACTTTTCAAGTTGGGATTGCTCGTTAGTATTTCTACTGACCATGTGACACTCCCACACCGCCGCACAACCCTGTGCTAATCACCACAATGCGTGATTTGGTCTAAACACAGCCCAACTCTACAAAAAGTACAAAAGTACAGAAGTATTAGCATCAAAATATACTTAAAGTATCAAAAGTACTCATTATGCAGAATGGCTCATTTCAGAATATAATATATCATATAAATGGATTTAAATTATTGATTCATTAATGTGTGCATCACCTTAATGTTGCAGCTGGTAAAGGTGGAGCTAATTTAACTTCTTTCTATACTGCTGGGTAGATTAACCTATAATAATACATAATAATTTATTAGTTGATTATATTTTGTTTTAATAATTTGAATCTGCAAAGTAACAAGTAACTAAAGTGGTGGAGTAAATGTAGTGCAGTAAAAAGTACAATATTTGCCAACAAAATGTAGCTGAGTAGAAGTATAAAGTAACAGAAAATGGAAATACTCAAGTAAAGTACCTCAAATTTTTCCTTAAAGCTGGGGTAGGCAGAATCTGTGCAAACTAGGCAAAACCTTCCGCCTCTCTCTCTGCTGCCTCGTATCACTCCGCTAAGCCCCTCCCACCAAACCCACAACTTCGACCGGCAGCAGAAGGAGTCGGTTCCCCAGTGAAACTGTATCCCTCGTAGGGCTCGCTCTCCATGGTGTGAGCCTCACCGAGACCGCGGTCCCTCCCACCGTGACTTGTCTTCTCAAAGACGCCCCTCCAGCGCTTTGCGGCCGCAGAGCAGAGCGCCCCAGGCTTCAGAGGCAGCTGCAACGCCGTCCAGCAGCGGGAAGAGAGGCTAGTACACCACACACACCACTGTCCCCCGTCAAAAGTTATTCCCCACTGTTTGTCATCATGCCTCTTTGCCACTCGTCGTTATGAGCGCCATGGCATTGAACGTAATGAGCCTGAAGCTCCGTGTGGAGCCGGGACGTGTTGTTTTGTACTATACACCGCTGTAGGCAAAGGAGGTGTTGGAAATTTATCACAAGTTTCAGGATTTTCAGCAGGATTTTCCTCCACTGAATCAGGTTTTCACCGTCTGAAGGGACGTGTACACACATCTGCTCTTGTAGCTTAGCCAATACCAACACACCGTCTCTCTGAAATAACCTGTGATTGGCTAAAGTCTACCGTCACGGGATAGATTTTCTGAAGCCTGAAAACAGAGGCAAGAGGGGGGGCTTCACAGTTAATATGGCATTTTTGCCCAATGATGCCAAAAGAAAACTGCCTACCCCAGCTTTAAGTACAGTACTTGAGTAAATGTACTTAGTTACTGGACCCAATCATGGACACCACTCTCACTGAACGAGCTGATGATCTGAATCAACATCACAATCAGAACAACCAAAAAAGCCATCATACATCAACAATGATGGAGCAGGAGGTAAAAGGTAATGTGATATTGTTAGTAGTATATACAATACCAGAGAAGCTGTCATTAGTTGGTATTAGTAGTCTGACATCCCTTTAAAACGATCATAACTATGTGGAGTACAAATAAAACACAAACAAGCTTGAACATTGGACTAAAGTTAATGATTTAACACAAAACGTCTGCTAAAGTTGAGAAACAGCGTTTTCACACGTCTTATTTCAAATCTTACCATGAACTTCGGCTGTTTCTCAAACAGCTTTGGAATAAGTGCAAATTTTTTCACTCACGTTGAGACATTCTACACCCGCACAAACGTGTTTTAACCTCAGTTTATGCTACCTAGACGAGTCTGCTCCCTTCCACTTGCATCTTTCCATTCACTGCATATGCAATCGTGCTGCCTCTAAAAGGTACGTTCAGACTTTTTTCACAGTGACGGGGGCTTGGGGGTAATAAAATATCAGCGATGCAGTCATTAAATTGTAGAAAGCTGAGGTGCAGAGCACAAATGAAATAAAATAATCTTTCAAACTGGGGAGGATGTATCTCGGCTGTCACTGTCTTCATCCTCCGCTTCATTCGTCCAGTTGTCTCCCTCCTGAAACTCTCAGCCAATTAGAGTTAGTTGTGAGATGCTGTCCGTCTGTCAGCTGCCAAAAGCTTTCCAAAAATCCCCCAGGACCGACTCTGTGAGCGTGATGTGTGTATCTGTGTGTGTGTGTGTGTGTGAGTGCATGTTCCATTGTCATCAGCTGCTCCCTGACTTAACTACCTCTCACTCTTTCACAGCAAGAACTCAAGATAGCGCCACATAATACTACTCCCACGTGTGCACAAATCACAAAGATACTCAAGAGGAAAAGACACACACGCACGCACACACACACACACACACACACACACACAAAGCCAGTGACGGGCTGAGCTGTCTCTCATTTTCCACCCACCTCTCGCTCTTGGAGACAAGTGAAGTTAAGTCCAAATATAGTGCAGCTGACAACACCCTTCATTGCAACCTGCTGTATGACCAGCTTGACAAACACAATCACCCCCGAGGCCCAATAAAAGTGGACTCGCAGCACAGACATGCATGGGTGTGAAATGCATAAAATGTGCAAAATAAAATGTGTGAAGCATATAAATAAATAAGCAAAGCATCGTCTTCTATAGAGATGCAGAATTGGGGTTAAAAGGGTAATATATTCTGTTCGGTTTTTATAGAAGATGATATGTATCTGATTAACAAGAAGATGCCTTGAGGCATTGAGAAGTGCAAGGTGTCAGGTTCGTGTAAGGCAGCAGCGTGAATTCATCAAGACATCTCCAACCAATAGATGGGAGTCAGTCTATGATGAATAACAGGCACGCAATGGAAATGAAATGATTCCCCGTTTCCATCAAAAAACGCTGTTGGCGTCAGTGTGTCATTATTTAGGAAGGTTTGACAAGCTGCCTGTCACCTGTTTCCCAGAGGGACAGCGTGATGCGACACAGACGCCACATACTCACAACACATGATTATGTCCACCTGTGAGTGTTTTCATGGTAGAGACTGCAAAAAGTTTATAAAAGCGTGCACATCCGAACACGATGAACACTAGGTGCTGGACAGAAGTACATGTGAAAAACGGAAAAAATAGACGTTTTGGGTACAAGCCCTTCTTCAGAGATGGTAGCGATTAAAATTACATTGTATTACTGCAATATGACACCCACCCCCACCTTTCTATTTTACTCTAATCCCTTCGAAAGTTAGAACTGGCAGAATTGTTTACAAAGAATGGAATAAAATCTATTTAATAAAATGATTTTGTGTCTATTGTCTTATGTAATTATTGTGGTAGGCTAATGCATGTAGCTATAAAATGCAGCTTTCTCTTAATATTTGACTGCAAGCTTAAAATGAATGGTAAATTCCCTCCAAAACTAAAGGTCATTCATTCATTTCCAACATGGACAGTGAAAGGAGAACTGCACTTGGTGTATCCCTTGTTTATGTTTGTCTGAAAAAGAGATGTTTTCAGCTTCTCGTTGTCCAGATCACGCAGGTTTTCTCCTCGTGTGAGGGAGCTACGTAACATCCAGTTGGATATTCTGACGCAGAGGACGGCAAAACGTTAAAATATTCGGATGGCAATGCCATCTACCGTTACCGTTGCCGGTATTTTCTGCCGGCCTCACCTAATTTTACCATCCTACTCTCGTCCACTTACATGATATCCAGTTTGCCTGATTCCATGTGAATGCAGCATAATAACAATTATGTGAAAGATGGAGGAATGAAGAAATAAATGAATTAATGTTTCAAAGTCTTATTAAACGCCCTGCATGTATTTGCGCAATCACACATTGTATGCTCTTGATTGGTCAAACAGTATCCTCTGCCCCAAATGATTTCACTGCATGACCTGTTGCACTGATAAGCAGCATGTAGCATTTCAGTAACGTTATGCATCTGCCAATAGTTTTAGTTAACGTTACTAGTTACCAGTTGGAAGAAAAAACACATTTATGGACTGAATGCATTCACAATCCCATTCCATTCACAATAAATAACACTGTAAGTGGTAAAAAAAACCCAGCATCTCTGTATATCCCCATGTCAAATAAATAAAAAATGAATCAGAATTTAAATAGCTTTTATTGTATGCTGACATTTTGCATGGTAAAAAGAACTATAAAGGTTTATGGAACAGCAGGAGAAAATGAAAGGACTTCCACTCAGAGTGTGAAATGCAGATAGAGAGGGAGAGAAGGAGCTGCAGAGTCTGGAGCTGACTACTACTCCCCTTCACTGCACACACGTCGAACAGCAATGCTGGCTAACTACCAAACCGACGGAGAGAAAACTTCCCTGTTCAGGCATTTTGAGCAGCGCCACAAAAACATTTCTCTCTGTAGAGTGTAGACGCTGTGATGGCTTGACAAAACATCTCGGAGAGCAGGGACGGTTTGTGAACATGCACACGGAGATACACTCAGAGAAAGAGAAAGTGAATCACTTAGCATTACTTCCTTCACTCTTAATCTGACAGGTGTCAGCCATGAGAAAGGAATGGGAGGGAGACTTGGAGCGCCTTGTGCTTTCTTTCTCTATTCAGTGGTGCGATCCGGACTTCTACAAGAAGAAATAAAGATGTTGGGAGTGTTGTGTGTGTGTGTGTGTGTGTGTGTGTCTGTCCGCCTTTCTGTCTATCTATGGCACGTCTGCAGCAATTTCCTGTGAAGTGTTTTGAGTAGAAAGATGAAAGTGAAGGATAGTTCTCTTGCTCCTCTTCTCCCACCCTGCCTGCTCTCCATCGCCTCACCCTCCACCCTTCTCTGACAATCTGTCTGAAATAGGGCCTTTCAAAACAGAGAAAAAATAATAAAAACACTATGAGAGGAAAGAGAAAGAAAGAAGGAGAGAGAGAGTAGGAGAGGCAGAAAAATGCTCATATGCTCATAAGAGCATGAGCAAAAAAAGATGTGGGTATTCGTGAAGGGATGTCAATCAGTTAGTCAGTGAGGTGTTTTGAGAAAACGCAGGGATGGAAGAGGAAGGAAGGTTGGATGCAAGTAAAAAAGGAATAAAATTAAGGGGGGATGGAATGCAAATAAGGAAGAGGGAAAAGAAGCATGCAGACCAAGACAGAAAGACAGTTCAGTCAGACAACTCCTGTTTGAAATATTTATTACAGCAGCAGAACATAGTTAGAGTTTGGCGTCTAGGCTCCAACCTCATCACTCCCTGCAGATATGTTTACACAGAGATATTGGGGAGTGATGAGCAAATATCTTAAACCCCCTAGCTGGAGCCTGCAGGTGGATGCTGGGGTGGTGGTGGGGCTGAAAGAACAGGCAGGGCAGCAGTGGCATTGACAGGCAGAGGGAGAGATGGGACATTTTTGCAGCTCAAATAGACCGCCAGTGTGGGAGGGTGTGTTTGGTAGATGGTTGTGGAGAGTGAGGTCACGTGTGTATAGCAGTGCAGCTGGAGTTGACTGCCTGAAGTAGCTTACAGGCTAGTTCATTCATGAAGAAGGAAGGATGAAAGAAAGGAAATAAATTGAATGAAGGAAGGCTGAGGAAGAAAGTAGGGAGGCAGGAGGGAAGAGTGAAAGAAATTACACATGGGGAAACAACGACTAAGAAGCAAAATGAAAAAAAGTAAGATGAAAAAGTTTAGAAAATTGGAAGGAGGGAACAAAAGAAGACATCAATAAAGATCATTAATAAAACCACACAACTATGTACAAATTGACTTTCATAACATTTGTGGAGAAGGCTGTGTAAGCGAAGCAGCCTCAGACCAACAATAGGAACCCACAGATGCACATCCCGCCATGACCGATCTCTTCAGGCACAGAGAAGGTCACTGTGACACATTTCACATTTCTAACACTCAAACTTTTTGTCAAACTGAGACTTTGTAATGGAAAGAAGTGTCACTTTGTACAGAGGAAATGTGAGCTGCAGCTTTCCCCAGAGAGGCCTGACAGGCACTAGCCCGGGGCAATATATGGCCAGGCCTAAGGCTCAGCGCATCGTTTTGGAGGGAAAATCTGCGGCTGTGTGTCCACCTGTCTTTATACTCCTGCGTCCTTTGTCTCCCTGTTTTAAAAGGAAAATGTGAGCTATTGACTGCTCCCTACAGTGCTAAAAGCTGAGCCAGTTTTTAAAAACATGTTAAGCTTCCACACAAAAGAATTGCACGTCAAATGGCTTTTCACA
The DNA here is from genome assembly GCA_005408345.1 of Macquaria australasica. NCBI lineage: Eukaryota > Metazoa > Chordata > Actinopteri > Centrarchiformes > Percichthyidae > Macquaria > Macquaria australasica. The sequence goes on along the minus strand of SEMN01000929.1, from coordinate 138,046 downwards.
ACATCTGTAGCCATGACAGGCAGTGCCCCAAAGCGCCTGCTGAGCGATGCATGCGGAAAGGAGAGGAACCCAATTGACAAATCCTTTTAGACGTGAGCAAGAGTGCACCGTGGAGCGAGCCAGCTCGGCAGACCTTGAGATTTTGGATGCACAAATCACTATGGAGGCAGAGAGTTGCATTAACTTCATTAAAATGTAATTGACTGGGCCTGTGATCACACTTCTCCCCTTTAAAGTTAATACTAACGGCTCGATGACCAGCAGCTCTTGACATTTTGCTGTCTGATCTTGGTGTGATCACACCTGGCTGAGAGCATGTGGCATTTCACAGGGACTAATAATTAGGTTTTGTCTTGTGTCAGTGTGCTGTGGCATTGAAAGGGGTGAGGATTTACTCCTCGGCCAGCAGCTCTTCAAATTTTACAACCTGCACTCTTGTGATTGTTTTACACCCTCGGCTGCGTGTGACATTTCCAAGCAATCGATAATTAGATGTGCCATGTAATTTTGTTTCTTGAGTAAGAGACTGGTGACATTAAAAAGACACTTTTAGTTCCTCTGGACACAAATCTGTCTGTTCTTAACCTACTGACACTGGTAGCTTCATTCAGCTCAGGCAACTTTACTCACACATGTTGGCACGTGCCGTTTAAAAAGAATACATCATGAGGTTTTCTATAAACAGATCAGTTAAACGTTATTTGTGGTGAAGCACATGTGAAGAAGGCTTATTCTCCTGAACAGACTGCAAAACACTCACTGGGCCTAATGCAAGAATTCATACAAACAAATGAAAAAAAAAAAACTGGGGGGTTGTCTCTCCAAAAAGTACACCTACCAGCACCTCTAAAGCTTGCACATGGGAGTTTGCCTTCAGGGCTTTCTGTCAGAAGGTTATGGGAAGTCAGGTGTCCATATAGCAAGGAGGTCAGGGTGGATGGATGGATGGATAGATCAAACACTGGACTTTCACCCAGGAGACCGCTGTTCGTGTCCCATGTGAAACCAAAAGTCAACATTTATTAATTATTTTAATCCAAACCATATTTTCCTGAACCTAACCAAGTACTTTTGGTGCCTACTACTCTCAAAACTACTTGGTTAGGTTTAGGAAAAAATAATTTTTTGGGCTAAAATAATACGTCAACGTTGAACTACAGTGAGTACATTTGGTGCCTAAACCCAACCAAACTGTGACAGTTCCACAATGTTCACCAAAGCCCAGAAGGCAAACTTCTCTCTAGTGCTGGACGCACTTAACACGTATCTCATTTGTTTAACTGCTATATAATAAAAATTGTAAAAATTAAAACTGAACATTTCTTACCATGGAGCTCTATTTGTCTATAAAGGATGTGCACCTTATTCTGACAGCTTCAGTGAACTGACAAAAGCACGTTGGCACGTTTAAACCTGTTGCTGAATGCTGCTAAGTCAATGGTGCCAGCATTTGGAGATATTCATTTTCAGAATGTAGTCCGAGCTGTCAGCTGGTGTGCAGTGATGTGTTGCTGTGTGTGCTGCAGTATGAACTGATATGCGCCTGAAGCCTTTCAACATGTGCTTTGTCACACGTTTTCCACAACTCCATGCATGTTGGGCCCTGTACGGTGGGCCTTTGTGCTCGCCTGCTTACGAGGGAGAATCTGATGGACGGCTTGATGGCCAAGTTAGACAAAGCAAGCAAGAGACGCTAGATTTAGGTCGTCATTCTGCAAAGCAATGCATGCAGCAGCAATTCAACAAACACCTCAACTTTGACTGTGGTTCTCGCTAGGTTTACACTAGTAAGATGGAGCAGGCTGTTGTGTCAACATCTATACAGCGTCCAAATATTTGCTTACAGAAAAAACCTGCTTGTAGTTTCTGATTGGTTATTAAATGCTGCCTCATGACTTTGTGAACAATATGACATCTTCCTGCGGTGTGCTGCAGCGCTGACAAGTTTGAAAAAGCACCTCTCTGACAGAGATGTTCTGGCTTGTACTCACATCATCACAGTGAGAGCTCTCAGGTCTCGGCTTCCCTGCCTGTCTGTCTGCGTCTCTGTCTGCCAGTCTGCCTGTCTTGTGCCGGGCTTAGGCCTGTGTTAGTTACGGGAGCGCAGGTCGGCGCTGGGCTGGAGAGGTTGGTCTTAAGGCTTTGTCCACACATCACCACAGCTGATTGCTCCTCTGGATGGTTGGGATTCTCAGCTAAGACAGGGATTACTGACCCATGTCGGCTTCCCACCTTTACAGCAGCCACTTCGATGTTCTCCCAGTCTGAACGTAGACGCCCCAGAGAATTGAAAAGATGGGAGTGTGTACGTGTGCACTTTAGTTTGCTTGTGTCTAAAACCTTGAAAAGATAACTTCAATATCTCTTTGAACAACCAAAAAAAAAGTTTTATGTACAAGGTAAAGTGTGTGCATGAGGACACACACACTGAAATGAACTTGACCAAAAATATAGTGTTATCATCAAGTCATTGTAGTATGCTGATGAATACATATATAATTTGTTTTTCATTTATGTGACAAAATTCTTTGAATAATCACCTAAGAAATAGGCTGCTGATGATCTGAAGATGATTAGACTCTCACGGGCCATCTGGCACAGTGCCCCCCCAATTTTGGACTGGTTATTTATCACACAATTACGCCTCAACTACAGCCTGACATCGCCAGACAGAATTCGCAAATGTGAATTAGTCTGGAACCTCTCAGTTCATTTTTGATTTTCAAGGGTCGTTATCAACGATTGCAGACCAAAATGCTTCTGGACACATTTGGATAGACCTTCAACTAATCAGAGCAATGAAACATGTGACGTAGCGCTGAGCGAATCCTGTCAGAAGTACAGCAAACACATCTTTCTTATCAACAAAAGCTTTAAGTGCAGTTGTTTGTTCTTCTTTTATAGAAAATATACCGTCCAGTTCGTTTAATACTGACACGGTAGAGGATTCAGAACGTTCCAGTAGCCTGGTCAGTTGGAAATCTGTCTGAATGGGAGGGGGACCAGACGCATCTGCCAGAGCAAATAAAACATGAGCTGGCAGATTTGTCTGGTTCCCAGGCTACCTTAACTGCAGTATTTAACATAAACTCAGTGTTCTCATGAGACAAACAATGATAACTTTCATGTTATAGTACATTACATAATCTTCTGTCTGTAGTCTGTTTCCCTGTGGCATACGTAAAAGAACACTTATTTACTTAGTTTATTCGCTTTATAACTCACACATAACATTTTCACATAACCCCCCTAAAGAACCGCGAATTGTGATTTATACTCTGGTTTTTGTACGGATTAAACAAACAAGATATAATGTGTTACTGTTCAGAGATGGTGGCAGGCAGATTTTGTTGCCACCGGGCAGAACGAGGATAGCTGGCTCCCCGTTTCCAGTCTTTATAATAAGCAAGGCTAAATGGCTGATCGTAGCTTCATATTTAATGCACAGATATGAGAATAGTATCAATCTTCCCAACTAACTCTCGGCAAGAAAGCATGTGTATTCCCCAAAATGTAGTACTTTTTGTTTAATGATGTTAAAATCGTGGACATGCACAACAATTGTTACGCTGTTCTTAAAAGCTGTGCTGCTATTGGCTAGAGTGCAAAATGGCTGGACGATTTTCACAATTTTTCTACCAGTTCAGTGATTACAGCACATCAGCACATTTTATAACGTCAAAATATTGTATAAGAATTAATAATTTAATCAAAAACATATCTCATATCAATAAGGAAAGTAATAATTTGTTGCAGCCCGTGAAGTGAAACATCAATGATTTTCACTTTGCTGCAGCATTATTAGTATGTCTAATGTTTTATAATGGAACATCTTTAAAAGTTTACTATATGTGATTTTATTTTACTTTTTATACCTTTGGACTCATGGGTCCACACTGCTTCTCAAAATCGAAAATAATAAAGCAGCCTACTATACTGCAAGCTACGATTTTAAGGGAAAACACAGTTCCCCTGTTAAAAGAAGAGACATTAAACAAAGTCCCTGTTACAAAGTCCAACAACTCAGTAGCTGACATTCCTGTGTACAGTGTACAATCGAGCTGTTTCTTTCTACAGCGCCACAGCTAACATTCCAGTCCACAGTACACAATCAAGCCATCTCATTTCGCTATGAAACAGGCTGAAGTTTCCATTGTGTCAGGGTAGTTATTAGTCCCACAGACAGACAGAGCCAGCCAAGAGAGGAGTTAGGGCTGTCCGTCAGCCTCTAATGTCTCCACACAACAGCCCAAACCTAAACTGACAGGCACACACCAAACTGACAGCACACTAACAACACACTATTGTTTCCTCGCAAATGGACAGAACACACCTTTCAGTGCCCACAGAGAGAACGTGGCTGAAAGAGGACCTAGAGACAGCTAGATACTGTGGGCCACACAGGACAGCCATACATGTCACATATATATTAGGGTTGATCCAGATGGGAAAAAAATCTTCTTTTATACTGTGATGCTAATATACTGTGTATTGTGAAATAGTACTTTTTCTGGAAATCCTTTGAGAAGCTGATTATAGACAAAATAACCAGATGTTAATGTCTTGTGTTTGGGAAAATGAACTACCTGACAAATAAGCATTGATGTAAAAATCCGTAAATTAGTCCTGCTCACTGTTATGCAACACTGCCTACTACAACCAGAGATATTAACTTAACACTAATTCCACTTTTTTTAGTTTGTAAATTACATGTACAGCTATAGTTGAGTAGGTACAGATTCATTAATCACAGGGTTTGTGGTTTGATCCTATAGACTGTATATATAGATGGACGACATGACAGCGTCCCAAAAGTGAAGCCAGGCCAGCAAAACACAGGAATGAAACCTTTTATAATTCACAATGATTGGCGGGTCAGTCATCATGGACAAGAACACTAGACAGTAATTAAATCTTTTTGTGTGTGTGTGTGCATTGGTGAATGGAAAGAGCATTATAGAAAAAGCTTTGGTACACAGTGAAAGGGCTATATTAATGCACTCCATTACCTTTGCCGTTTACCATGTACAGTCACTTTTTTATACTATCAACTGATTCTGATCCCAGTCTATAATGTCCTTTTTTTTATACTCTAGATCACATAATTAATGATGGGGCATGTAAGCAGGAAGTGTAATGTTGCCATGGAGTCACTTAGTTAGCTGTGGGTTACAACTTGAACCCATTTTTTTTGCCTTTGTTTACATTTTGTCAAATTGGCTCCATTAAACTGTCACCTCACCATTTGAAAACCTCTGCTCTAGACCAAAAATGTATATGTGAAAAATCTTTGACAGTGTTTTGTACTCCACACCCTATAAGTACAAACCAACATAACATTCACTCAGACACCCCATTATCAAGACATATTAAATACAAAAATCAGCTCTGTAAGGAGTTCTATCTAATTCTTCCAAAGATGGAAAAGCCAGGTAAATACTGTCTCTGACAGTCATCCTGAATTCATGGAATCACAGTGAAATACGTAACTATCGTCTGGAGCTATAACTTGAAAAAAAAGATCAAGAGATTAAGAATATACAAATGACAGTAGCTGCACTGCAATTACTTGAGAATGAAATGTGAGCCGTTCTGCTGCCATTACAACTGTATTGATTAAAACGGGTGTAGAAAGGGTTACGAGAGAGGGACACTGGAACAAAGTGTCAGAGCTAGCCTGTCACTTTTTATTCAAAATTCAAACTAATATTCAAATGTGGACAAAAATGTTCATCTGACCAATTACATGCCCTGTTGCCCTACCAGTAAACTAGGCTCGTTGTTCTCTTTGCTAATGCAAAATGGAGAAAACTAGCCAAACCAGTTGACAAGTAATATGTAGGAGCATTTTGGATTCAGCTACATAGATGAAAATATCATGGATCACAATACGATGAATCTAGTTAGTTTGACACTAAAACTGTGTTATGTTTGGTTGCACCACGGACATGTAAGCTTCATCTTAGTGCACACTAACCAGAATACTGTCGCAGAGAATGACGTTTTCACTTCCTGCGGCCAGTAACATTACTGTGTTGTCTCTCGTGCCCAGTTGTCTTTGAACACTTTGCTACACAATAGCGAAGAGGCTAACGGCTAAAACTAGCTAACGTTAATCACCAAACAACAACAAAAGGTACGTAAACTAGGACAAAGCGTTATGACCAGGTGGTAAATACAACCTTAATCTACAGCAAGTGCTAAATAACAACAGTGACATCGAGTGATGAGATGTGACTACAACACTTGGTAATATAACGGTTCCTTATTACTGGGCAGATGAAACTGTAACGTTATAACAAACACATAACGATAGCCTACACTGGCAAACTGTTAAATTAGTAGCTGTTAATTAGAAAGTTATCCATCCCTATATATTTTGCTTGCAACCCAGTGCAGACTTTTTGGTGACTTTGTAAAATGTAACTGCTGTACAGTAACGTTAGCTTGTCCATCAAGTGAGGCAGCGGAGACACCGCGAGTGAAGGTAACAACTTTTATTCTGTAACATACTAAGCTGTATTGTTTTCACACTAATTCCAACAAATGTCGTGTTGTTCTAGTTCATTCAAACTTAGTCTTAGTCAGAGCTATGAGGGGTTAGGAGTAACATGCAGTTTTACTACATACCATGCTGTAAATGGAATGGAAAAATATCTGATAATTAAAGTCAATTTCTATCACCTCACAGTATATATTGTCACATTACCCAACCCTATATGGATTTGAATAGACATGCATGCAAGCATTTGACTCACCTACACACACACACACACACACACACACACACACAAGTATGCTCAAGAACACCTCTCAGCTGTGTCCTGTCATGCACTCTTCCCTGTCTGTGTTATGTTTCAATTTCTCTACACACACACACACACACACACACACACACACACACACACACACACACACACACTCATGAGGAGCTGAGGCAACAGCCTGTCTTCTCATGGTGCTATCCAGTGGATGCCTTCCGAAAAATATCTGATCCCCTAAAGGCACAGTTCACTCAAAAGAAGTCTGCTGATGTTTTCCAGAGGAATCTGATTTCAAGCAGAATCCAGCACCATGCGCTGTCAGTATGCATCTAGTTTAATGAGAAGGATAATGAGAGGGGGAGAGCATGAAGACGCCCTGTGTCGCTGTGTAAACGCTTTGCCCTATGTGGAAATGAGAATTTCACTGTATTGCACATTCATCAGCTGCCATTTTGACAGAGCAAAATTAGTGTGTGTGTGTGTGTGTGTGTGTGTGTGTGTGTGTGTGTGTGTGTGTGTGTGTGAGCATCATTCTTATTGCCTCAGCCTGTCATTAACTTCTCAGTATGTTGTAATAGCCCCTGACATATGGCAGGGGGGCCTGAGTACATATAATGATGATACTGTATCTACATTCTGTATGCATTGATGAAGGTTGCGGTCTGAGTATGATTGCAGTTCTTAGATTTTATTGTTTTTCTTGTCTTTTTTTTTTTTTGATGCATCCCACTTCTTGCCACTAACACTTAGTCCAATATGAGGGTAATCTTTGGAAATAGTGCTTTCACATCAAAAATGGAGTGGCAGAGAACCCGCAGAGGCGCCATCTGATATCATCCCCTACCTTCTGTCGAATCTCTTCTTCCATCTTGATGGGGGAGCCGAACTCGGCGACCTGACGGACGCCCTCGCTGGCATAGCCTCCGTACTCCCACAGCACGTACCCTCTGGAGTGAGACGCACCAATAAGAGCCGACCAGTGGTTGGCTCGTCCTGGAAGACAGGAGCAAGAGAGACAAAAAAATTTAGGTTTGAGTGCTTTAATTTCTGTAAGTAAGTCAAGAAGAGAGTGAAAACTAGCTGACTGAATGGCTACCTGACGTCCTTTATCAGTGTTTTCAGATGAGGATGATAAACTGTATTTTTCAGTTGGTCAGTCAGCACGTTTCTTTGGCTATTTTAGTTTTCCTTGATTTGCCTTGCTCTATAACAGATTATACATAGAATACTTTGTGTAGATTAGTTAATACATTGAAGCCTGTAACAATGATTACATTAGACTGAACTGCCATTTTGTTTCACTATATTCATTCAGTCACACACTGTGTTCACGTTCAGTTGGCACAGAAGCAGCAGTAGCAGTTGCTAAGAGCAGTTAAGTTGTGGTTTTACAGGCGGGGTGTGTGCGAGGCTATTTCGTGGCTGGGTGCAGTAACTTCGTGGAGTCTTGTCATTTCAGTTAGCTTGCCAGGCAACCAGTTGAGACTAGAGGAAGTCACTGCGTCCGGCCAAGAAATAGTCCCTCACACAACTCCCTGTTAAACCCCAACTTGTTGTTTTTACACCTTGGTTTTTGTACAGATTACTAGGGCTGACCCGAATGCTTCGAATCTTCTACCGTTGCCATGGCAATCAACGTCCAAATCAGTATTCGAATGCTGCGCATAGGAGATATCAGCCACTCTCTATTCCATCCAACCCCGTGATCGCGGGACCACATCTGTTCTGTGCGCTCCTATCACGTGCGCAGGATTTGAGACTAATTAAACGCCATAGCTATGGCTGTAATTTATTTGATGTGATTATTGCACATTTTGTAGTCATTATCGTGTCAATAAAAAGGAACACCCCCCACCACCACCCGTCGAAGCTTCCAATACTCGTGGGTAATTCTCACTGAAGCTTCGAAGCCCCAGAAATGGTATTCGACCCTGCAGATTACAGAAAGGAGATACGTGTTTATTAGTTAGCTTTAGACAGAGCTAGCTGTTCCCCTGTTTCCAGTCGTTATGCTGAGCCAAGCTAACTGGCTGCTTTATATTGACAAGAAAGCAAATAAGCATATTTCCCAAAATGTCAAACTATTCCTTTAAGAGTTGTTCTTTCAGTAAGTTGACTTGGAATAACTTGTGCTGCTACGTTGATCTTATCCACACTTGTCACCATTTTTGTGGCCATTCCCCTGTCAGTACTTTTTGGTCTCATTTTCTGGGTAATTTTCTGCTGGATATGAGTTTTCATGCATATCTACAGTGTGTTCTCTACTTACACGGTGAATGTGCACAGTGTGTATGCATTAGTGCATGGCCATGGTCTGAACTCACTTGGGTAGTCTTTGGGATGTACTTTCTCTGACCAGTTGCCGTAGAAGGTGAGTCTGTACTTGGCTGTCCCACAGGCGCAGCACTCCATGTCAGGGGCCTCTGTGGCTTCACCAAACACACGCTCTACAGGGACGTGAACACGACGACACACACAAAAACACACTCATATGTAAAGATTTAAGGGTAGACAAGATGCACAAGCCTAAAAAATGACAGAAAACACAGTTCAGGAGGTAACAGACAAACAGAGATTAGCAGACACAAATGCACAATGACTACAGTTTGGAACCGGTGAGAATGTCACAAAATTACATTGCTGGAATAAAGTGGTATTTAAATGACACATTAGCCTTGACACAGACTCATAAATATTCAAATATTGGCCTCAACCAATGTTTTGCAAAGATAGGTCAAGGGGAGTACTTGAATATTTATAAGTCACCGAATTATTCGAAAGAAATTCTCACTTGACATCTAAGTTATAGCAGGATGAGTAAGCAAATTGAAAACAGGGTGGCTTGATTGACTTGCATAATAGCCTGGAAAATTTGATTTTGGTGAGGAGAGGAAGATTTTATAAAAGTAAAATTCCCCTGAGATTAAGTTTGAAAAACCATTTTTCCAGGCTCTGGTTTTTATTGTACAATAAACGTGTACATCAGAGCTAAGAGGGTCCCGTCGCCTCACTGTCTCACAAGAGTTTAGTGTTTATTAGGGGAGCTTTCTAAATCTGGCGTGGCATTTTTCTCTGCGGTGAAATCACAGGTAACACAAAAGCTGTGACGCTGCTCTGTGGCCAAATACAAAGGAGTATTTAAATGCCACACAGACTCCCAGGAGAGCCGTGATTCGTTTTCCTCACAGTTTTCCTCGCTGCCTTCGTTGGCGTCATATTTATTTAAACACGGTATGAAAGGCTGGGAGCCGTTCTGCTCTGAAAGGGAAAAATAAAAAAACGACAGATAGAACAAGGGATAATGGCACCACGAGGAGCAGTCAAGGATGAAAAGATGAGCAGCCAACGAGGGCGAGGAGGAGATGATGGGCAGCTGTCATTACCTTTCTCACACAGTCGAATGGTGAGAGAGCCTTCCTCCTGGAAATAAATGACTTTCTTCTGGACAATACTGGCCCTGGAGAGACACAGAGAGGTTGTGGGAAAGGGAAAGGGAGAGAAAAATTGAGAAATTAGGAGAGAAAAGAAAGTTAGATAGTAAGCGAGGTGCAAAAAGTGCATTAGATGGATAATACTGTGGGGGGTTTTTTCAATATCTGATCCATGTAATCCTCAGCGAGAGAGGAACGTAATGGGCTCGCTGATGTTTCACAGTGGACACGACATACACATCTTTTCACAGAAACAGCGCTGTATTCTCCGGACCTCATGACACAATCACACTGCTGCAATATGAAATGTAACAGAGCAATCATGCCCATGGACATGAAGAAGAGAGAGCTGGAATTACAGTCGGAAGCAGGAATATAGATCTTTACACAGGCCGTGGACAGAGCCCAATTCCAACTTATGAGCTGATACTGGCTGAAAATAAAACTGTCCCAGTGAAAATAGGTTGTTTTACCAATACATTACTACAATCCTCTTAAGCAATAATGAAATACTTTTCTCATATTGCACAGATAGAGCTGTAAAACTCTGTGTGATGCCACTCCTATGGAAATTCTGAGGTGACAAATAAGGTTAAAAAAATTGTCAGAGGAACAATAAGGTCTGGTGGCCTTGCAAAACTTTTACAATAAGTTTGCAATAGTTTTAAATTCCATCGCAATAGAGTTGCATACTCTCCCAGTGCTTTTACATTCCCTTACAGTAGTTCTGTAAGTTTGCACCTAAATTTTTTCTCAGATAAAATACTTCCTTTCAACACTGTTCTGTCATAAACTCTTGGATGAACATCCCTTTACAGAAATTGTCAACAATCCAAAAACAACATAAAAAGCGAGCATTTTCTAACAGTTTGTCTGATAGAAATCTGGGTGTTGTTTTTTTTCTACACCAGGTTCTTTAAACAGTTTTATCTTGGGACCCAAAATTGAAAATGAGTGCGCCCCAGGGACCCAAGCTCATGAATGCATAATTTCTACATTAGCCAAAAAATATTCATTAAAATACTCAAATTTATAGAACTACAGTAAATCATATCACATCTCACAAACATTGTTTGACATGTTTGAACTAACAAACCAACTACAAGAGAAAACACTCCTGGGGAAAACAGCACCTAACTTTCCACTGTCTTTTAAAGTTGTCTGCTTTGGTCTGGAAGAACGCCTGCGCCTTTCTCTTGTAAGGTGGTTGTTTATTATGCAGGTGTCACACCAGTTTATTGCTTTTAAAGCTCCTCATTGTTTCTAATTACTCCGACACACCATACCACAGATATTTGTCTTCATATTTAAGTTTTGACATAACTTCATGGCATTAAAGCTGGTTGTACAATTGCTGGTTTGGACACATGTGGACTATTGTTTCGCAATATGGTCAAGTGCGTGAAAAGAGGATCTGCAGAAGCTTGAGACAGATCAGAATCCAGCAGCACATCTGGTCCTGACCTGTTCATTCAGACTGGAGGTTGAGGGGATGCACGCTGGTCTGTACTGGCTGAGGGTGGAGCAGAGGCTGGTGTGCGGTCTCTTAACCTTCTTCAGAGTAATAGTATGTACGAGACAGTGACAATGGATGAGGTAGCTCTCCCACAACACATACTAACACTTGAAAGAAAACTGGTCTGTCCAGGGCGGCCATTCACTGGAATAGTTTACCATCATTGATCAGAAAATCTCTGAATAAGATTACTTTTAAGAATATTGAGAGTCATATTATTCAGACTGATACAGGGTTTATATAGTTTATTATGACAATGCTTGTTATTAATTCAACTTCTTCCTGTAGTTGTGTGCTTTCTCTCCTCTCTCTCTCTCTCCCTCCCCTTCTGTTGCTTTCTGCAGGTGTTTCTGCCTCTGGAGCTGTGGAGTCTGGGTCTGTGGTTGCTGCCGCCTGCTGCCCCCGTGCTCCTGCTCTGCACCCGCTGCTGCTATTGCTGTTGTTGCTCTTGTTATTAGTGTTGCTGTTGTGGTGTTGCTCTTGGTGTTGTTTCTGTTGGTGTTAACATCAATGCCATTACCATATCTATGCTGTATTGAGCTGCTGTATGTTCTCTTTCCTCCTGCTCTCTCTCTCCCGCTCCCCCCTTCCCCCTTCAACCCAACCGGTCGAGGCAGATGACCGCCCACCTTGAACCTGGTTCTGCTCGAGGTTTCTACCTGTTAAAAGGGAGTTTTTCCTTGCCACTGTCGCATAGTGCTTGCTCATGGTGGGAACTGTTGGGTCTCTGTAAATATAAAGAGTCGGTCTAGACCTGCTCTATTCGAAAAAGTGCCCTGAGATAACTTTGTTATGATATGGCGCTATATAAATAAAACTGAATTGAATTGAATTGAATTGACAAGAATATAATGGGGAAGTGTAGTGTTTTATGTTGTGTAGTTATGGGCATGTGTATGCAGCAGTACTGCTGATTATATCACAGGCTTGTACTTTTACTTACTTAATTAATTACCTGTTAAATAGGCAGTTAATACAAATACTACCTATTTATGTGTATACTCATGTATGTTTGATTAATCGCATACAATTATTGTAGTGTGTTTTTCCTGTGTACACCAGGAAGAGGAGCTGTAAATAAACATAAACTTCAGTTTGGGCTTTAAGATAACGCTTGGCTGTGGAGGGCCTGAATCTGACTCACACTGACAGCACACACACAAATGTCATTCAGGCAGGTGATTGACAGGCAGGAATGCATGCAAAGCAGAAAAAACGGTATACAGATGTCCTGGTAACAAACAGTTGCCAATATACGCAGATGTTGGTGAGCCACTGTGAGAGAGTCATAAAGGTTCCCCTAGTTTAAGAAACACTACCCTAGACTCTGAGAAGCAAATCCAAAAAATGTATGAATGAAAACATATCACTAAAACTAGATCATGTCTTTCCACTGCCGACCAGTCTGACCGTTAGAAGTAGAACTAAAAGAAGATTGTACTAGAATCACCGTAGCCACATATCTTACACATCTATCATCAGGTAATCTTAATTTAGATTTGATAATTCCATGTATCATTGTCAAAGCAATTAAAGGTGGGGTCAGCTTTTCTGCAGAAAGATTGTTGGTATTTATTATATTTTTATATGCTGATGTTATTTACGTTTCATTACTATCATGGCGTTGCTCCGTTCCTTGTGGGCGAAAACGTGGAAGAGGGAGAGTAGCCGGCAGAATCATGTGTAAGAGCACAAACGCCACCTGTTGCTGATTGGCTGGAATAGTGTTGTTTCCCATTTACAGAGGCTGTGGACAAACACTGGATTTTTTTTTCAGCGCACACACAGAATGGACAGCTAGCAGACCGTGAGGAGATATTCACTGAATTTGACAAAAAGTGTACTGGATTAGAATCGCTGAACCCACCTTTAAGGGCCTGTCCCCAAATGACATTCATTCAGAATTGTTATCTTTAGTAGAAGTAAAGTGAAGTAAACTGTGACTGTTGCAAAGCCCAGATTAATGACAAAGGATAATGAAGCTTCACAGTCAGAATGCCTAAAATTTAGCCGATTTCTGCTTCAGAAAATGCCACAAAAATGTAACTTTATAATATATAATTGTATTATATAAACGGAAATACATAACGATTATATAACTTTTCCAAAAGCAGTCTTCAGGTCTTCAGAGTGTCTCCACCTCATACAGCAGAGAGACATACAGGCGGGATATGAAAGGGAGCTGAACAACACTGACTGTGGAGACAGAGGAGGGACTGGCGACATTAAGTAGGAGTTATCGGTTATATTGCTCCTATAAATCTTACACAGACTGAATGGTGCAATATACCCTGCAACATGGGTTGACTGCTTGGGCATGAAATTGAAAAACAAAAGTGAAATATACAGACTATTATTGAGCTGCCCTTGATAGTTTTTAAGTAAATTCTGTAATTGTTTCAATGAGGCTAGTGGTCATTGGTTTATTTATCAGATAAATTCATCAATAAATCCAATAACACAATTGGTCATTTGGAAAGACGTTTTTACGTCTTTTCACTGTAAAAATGATTCATAGCAACAGTTACTGCTATCGATTGTCTTTTTTTAAGATATCCCCTCTTCACTAGACATACCTGTTCAATCAGTTTGTGAGTTTACTCATCGCTATTTTGAAAATTTGTCAATTACAGGCCACTGCACCTCAGAGAAGAAAGACAGTAATAGAGACGTGTGTAGAAGGAAACAAGTTCTAACAACGCTGCTGCATTTCCCTCTGGTCCTAAAGAGGTCATAGATTACTTAATATATATTTTCCAGGAGCGTGCAAGTGGAAAGCAAGGCCATGGAGCTAGAGCTGTGAAAAAGTGTCTACTTTACATTTACCTTGAAATTCTTAACTCATATTATGACATTTTCCACTTAGGTTATAATTTTTACTTAACTAAATAAAGCTCAGCATAAGTTCAATAAGAAAGACTGTCTTTATGCCTCATTCATTCACATCCCTCTCTCTCTTGCTCTCTTCCTGCATACTTAATGAGCTTATTATGGTCGTTTACTTTCTCACTTATCCAACCAGATTTCGCCATGATCTCCATCAGCCAATCATATTGCTGCTGCCAAACTCTAAATCTGTTCTCCTCTCACTTGCTGTCAGCTGTCATTTCAGTGTGGATTCGTTGCGACCCTCCTCCACCCTGTTCACCTCCAGTTCACCACATTCAGTGCCCGGGTCGAGTTCATCAGGAGTCCAGATCCAGATCTTCAGCCATCCTTCCTCCACCACCACCAGAGTCTAGACCCCATCGGGGGTATCCTATACTACTCACAGCTTCTCTACCCCCCTTAAAATTTGATGACGTGACAATGGGGTCTAATCACCAAAGACTCTTCACATTATGCATGTGTCAATAAATATTTATTCACTCATACTGAAGTCTCTCCTGATTGAATTAACTAACTATATTTGTGGCCACTTGGAGACAGTGGAACAAGCTGCAACAAAACACTGACATATTATCACCTTTTAAAGTTGTTGTGGTCTCGTATGTTTTGGTCTCTACCAACTCCTGAGAAAACCTGGCTCTTTAGCTGCTAAATCCACTGTGTTCACTAGCAAGTCACTAACATTGTCTGCCACCCTTACCCCATCCTGTATTTGTCAATATGATCCTGCTGATTCAAGAGTGCATTTGAGTTCAACAAACTGCCAATCAGAAAAGACAGAGCTTAACCAAATTCTTTGACTCTGTCCCAGAGAGAAGCATCTAGTCTGCAGCACAGTGAGATTTGATCTCAGCTCTTTCCTTCGCAATTTCCCATCTGACTGTGGGATTCAGCTGCATCAGGCTTCTCCCTGTAGATCTGGACTCTCACACTGGGTAAGCACATCCAGCGTAGCTTCTCTCTGGAGTCCTCCTCTCTCTGACTGTTCTGTCAAATAGCACACCCGTGGAGCTGCAGTGGCTACATGCCTCTGACACTTCCTTATATACTGTAAATGCTTGGCAGCGAATTGTAAAGCAGATGCCTGTTACAGGATGCTTTAAAACATGGAAAAACTAAACAACAATGCCACTTTTGGCTATTGTAGAAGAGAAAATTTCTCTTGGTCAGCCGTTTTTTTTTTTTTTTTGCTACACTTTAAACAAAGAATATTAATGTTTCCAAATCTATATTTTTCCATCTGTTTCAGACCTGCCATACTGCCGCTGACAGATTTTTCTTATTCCCTATACTCCCCTGCCTCCTTTTATTCAGGTTTTTTATTAATCATACTTCCATTGGCATCTCTTGCCTGATGCATTATATACAGTATACTCCACATCTCAGCGACATGTCTGCTGACATCTCCTCTGTGTACCCTGGAGGCTTGGACGGCGCTCCCCGCTGAATCTTCAGCATGCTGTTTGGATTCATGTGGAGAGCTCTCCAGAGAGCAGCATCAATACATACAACTGTGTAACTGTTCATACAATAATGTTTTCACTCCATGACTCCTGAATGCAATAATAAACATCATAGAAGATCATCCCAGAATATCAAGTTACAGTTCATAATGTTTACTTTACTTGCACATATGCAACAAATTAAGCCCATAAGCCAAAAAGTGATATTGACGTTTACAACTGGGAGATTGTTAATTGATTGACAAGGATGCAGAATTCCTCACTATATAAAAATATGAATTGCAGTGGTTCCTCTGTATCTAAATGAGAATGTGGCCAAACTGTTCACAAGGGTCTGTAGAATATGAATACATATTACAGTTTGTAGGGAACCAATTATGAATTGTCTTGGGTACAGAAGAAGGCAGGAATCAATTCCTACTGACCACAACACAACTATATAGAAACTGAAAGCATAAAGTTTATTTAAAAAAGGTTTGCCTGGGGATTTGATGGGTAAATGCCAACATGAGTGAGTAAAATAAGGATATATTCAACTGTAATCAATATCAGAAGGCATGTCTTATTGAGTACGGTAAACTTTTTATACATACGGCCAAAGTCATTACATTTTTGGTTATCATTCAATATGGTTCTTCCATTGCTCCCTTAAACTCTCCTGAGACTTTGATGTTCATAACATGATCATCAGTACAAACTATTCAAATAGTGCTGCTTTTCAATAAACACACCATGCCATCTTCAAAAAGCAACTAAAACGTGCCCTTTTAACACTCACATTGCACCTGCCAATGTCCACTGTCTGATTTCCTGCTGCCTTAGACTTGGTGAGTAGCCAATTCATCGGTTCAAGGGGAATCAGATTTTGTGTTACCTCTCATTTTATATTTATTTATATTTTGAAAATCATTCACTAAAAAAGTCTAAATTAACCTTCCCATTACCACGGCAAATTGGTCTAAAATCAAACACATGAATTAAATTAAATTCCCCTGTTTTCCATCCTATGACATCATACCTTAGTGCAATACTGCGTAAAAAACATGTCAGAGGGCTCTATGATTGGTGGTATCATTAAAAATTTGATGGCCTTGTTAAGACAACGAACAAACCTATTCTGGAGAAATATTAAAACTAATTAATCACATATCACCTCTAAAGGTGTGTTCAGATTGAACACAAAACAAATTTTAGAGGTGGCTAACTTGCATACAAAATCAATGCAAAGACGTGAGTATATGTGAATTCATCCTGGATGGCGCAAATTGCTTTTTGACTACAATTCATCAACGTACAGAGAGAAAAGTTAGCAGTTAACAGCTGTACAGTTGGTACATTGGCTGTTTTACATAACACGTAGCAAAAATTTGCTTCACATTCAGTCTGAACACACCTTTAGTGGGATCAATAAATAGCAATGTTTTTCACCAGTTTGAAGTCCTGAGGGAAGCCAACAATGGCCGTGGCTGCCTTCACCAAATAAAAGTAGGATATTGTTGTTAGCTTGTTGGTATCGTAACACCATTTTTATGGCTGAATTTGTACTGGTGAAAAATTGGAAACGAACACTGCCTAAATGGTGCAGATAATAAGACATGAAAGACATTTTCATCAAAATAATTATAAAAGTCAAAAGCAGCAACTGTATTGCTGCGAGTGGTTTAGCGCAAAAAGGAGTTGGCTGTTGGTCTGAGATGATTATTCTGACCTCAAAAAGTTTGATTAAGTCAGCTCAATGTCATCAAAATGTAGCTCATCAACTGCAAGCTACAAATTGCTTCAGGAATACCAGGTAACTTGTATGAGAGAGAACATTACTTAGATTGTAAGCTGTGGTTGTGCGCATGTTAAATGTTAACTTTAACAAGACTACAGTCATGCTAGCGGCTCAGTGACGCTGTACTTAGACAGAGTGGTGCTTTGAACTAAATGCAAATGCATGGCAACTTGCTCAAAATGACAATGATAACATTCTAATGTTTAGAAAGTACATTTGTTTATAATGTTCCATCATCTTAGTTTAGCGTGTTAGCATGTTAATATTTGCAAGTTACCACTATGCACAAAGTAGCATACAGCTGAGGGTGATGAGAATGTCATTAGTTTTGCAGGTATTTGGTCATAAACCCAAGTATTGGACAAATTAAAAATTTGACCTGATGATGATGCTACATGAAAAAGCTATTACAGTTATTACAAACTCATTACAATTCATCCTGAGGGAAACATTCTTATAGTGGTGCTAGATGAAAAATCAGGGGAAAAGTCATTAGGATTCATCCTCTGGGAACTATGAGGGTCTGGACCAAAGTGGTTGACGGATCAACAGACTGACTGACTGACATTGGCATTCCTGAAGCCATGTCATTATGGCAGTATGGCTAGAAATGTAGTGGGCACAGTACTCTAATGTGTACTTTAATGTACTTTAATGTGCATGGCTTGGTTCATGGCTGAAAGATGCATTCTGAACCGTGTTTTTTGCTTAGGGTGGATAGAGGGCTAGTCTCATTTCACCACTGCTTGAGAGCAGTGCTAGACAAAAGGTCAGGAGGCCACAAAAGACATTAGCAGTCATTCTCTGAGAGCATGACTTTCCATACAAATTTAAGGTAAATCAGGTCGGTAGTTGGCGAGGTATCGAAGTGTCAAAGTGACAATCAGGCTGACTGACTGATTGCCCCGACACCAGCAAAAACAAGAAGCAATACAGAAAGGATCAATTCATATCAGCTTGAATTCATTCCTGTATTTATCATTCATGGGACTTCAAAGTTGACATTAAATAGCAGCAAATTCCCAGGCAGCAGTGGTTCACAGCTGAGCATACTTGAAACAATCTAGTCCTGTGATCAATACAAAAGGCTTGTCTCTGTCCGTGACTGTGTCAAGACAGAAGAGTTTAGATCCTGCTGTCAAGCAGCTTCTCAGAGTCTCGCAGTTAGACTTGCGTTGTCACTGAGCAAGCAGACAACTGGTGGCCTCTTCCTCCTCCTGGATTCCTCCCAGTAACAGCAGCAGAATACTGATGGGGAAGATCGAGCGGAAGGTCGATGTGAGGTGAAAATGTGATGAACAGACGGCCGGAGGGCAGTGATGGAGCGAGAGGAGAAATGTAAGCGTGAACTTGATAACGAGATGAGAAGTGATCAACAGGACAGCAAAACTTGGATTGGAAAAGAGTCCACCTCACCCTTTTTCTACTCAGACACACTCACTTTTCTCTCATCTCTCTCTCTGTCTGTTTCTCTTAGCTCCAGGTGGAAACATTTCCAGACACTGAAAGACTTTTCAAGAGTTTCTGGAGATTAAAGAACAGATTTGGACTGAGCTCATCAGAACTACCAAAAGGACCTTGGTGACCTGGGGTGGAAAACACACAAACACAAACACACAATCTCTCACACTCACACACAATTTCATATGTACGTACACACCCTGTCTCACCCAGAGGAGCTTGTGTATACAGGCATGTCACGTTCGCGAAAGATAAAATGTCAAAACAAGGCAGAAATATAAAAACCTTGCTGGTGAAAATCCTCCTCCTAACATGCAGCAGTTGAAACTGGATGATGCTTTGAAGACGGAGAAAGGAGGGAAATTGTGTTGGTGTCTCACCATTATTTAAGCAATCTGAGAGGATTTGAGAGTTTCCCCATGAAACCGAAATGTCATCAATGTTTTTACTATACAGTCTCGAGATATAAACAAAACTTTTGAGTGCCAACTGTTTTCATCTGCAGAGGTTGTCAAACCTCAAGACGGAAGATAATTTCAAAGATCTATGTGCGTTACTGTTTGTGTTGTTTTCTTTTGAAACTGTAAAAAAAAAAATCAGCTTTTGCACATTTGCTTTTTGCTTTAAAAATTGGTTGATTACCACTAAAAGGAGATGTAATATCTCCGCTGTAAGAATGCATCAAATGACTGTGTGTAATGTGAGGACAGATTTATCAGTTCAGCTCTACGAAGCATCTTTTAGCGCAACTTTACTGTTGTGATTAACTCTCACTGCTCTCATCAACCTCATTTCCAGCAAGCAGTTTTCAACTAAAAAGCTGTAATACACCGACCAGACGCTACCTGCCCAACACCAAATGGCAGACTAGCAACTAGCTGGGGAAGAAAGTGGAACATTTAGCTGCTAAAGATTCTGATATTTCAGTCAGTAGACACCAAAATAGAGCTAAAATGAGAGTGAATATGGGACTTACATTCATCTAGTGGCTAGAAACACAATGCTACATGAATGCTAATGTTAATCTGCTGAGTGTGCAAATAGGTAATTATTTGCTAACACATTAGTCATAACAGATTTATGAGGTGATAATGTGTAGTGTTGTTTTTCAAGCTTGTTTCACTGCCCCCAAGTGGTACTAGGTGTTGGAAATTTATCACAAGTTTCAGGATTTTCCTCCACTGAATCAGGTTTTCACCGTCTGAAGGGACGTGTACACACATCTGCTCTTGTAGCTCAGCCAATACCAACACACCGTCTCTCTGAAATAAACTGTGATTGGCTAAAGTCTACCGTCACGGGATAGATTTTCTGAAGCCTGAAAACAGAGGCAAGAAGTAGACGTTTCTCTCAGATCACTTGAATTACAATATGCTGCATGGTTAATATGGCATTTTTGCCCAGTGACGCCAAAGAAATACTGCCTACCCCAGCTTTAACTCTCACATGTAGCCGCTGACCTTTTGGGTACGGTTCCCAGAGAGCAAAATACACATATTCATTAAGCTTCACTTCTAACAAATCAAACCTTATCAAACCTCAAGGATTATTTTTACTAGCAAAGAGCAATGTAAAAAACATTCAGGTAACATTAGCAGGCATTTTCTTTTCACAGGCGCTGGCCCGACACTTTCACTGGTTGGACTAACAGACATCACTAGTGCCAGATTATATCAACTGCAACTAATCTCCCAACATTAAAGAACATTAATTCCACAAATAATCTGACAACAGGTCAAAACTTAATTGTTGGCTGTTGTGCTCCCTCCAAGCAAGAGTCTGCCAAAGATCGTTTGTGTGTGTCACTCTAACATCTATCTACAACCATTGGTGGACTGTGTGCTTTTGTAGTTCAAGAGCACCAACAGAGTGATTAGTCATCTCCACTAAAACAATCTAGCTAATTGCATCAAAATCTTTTATTCTATTCTATAGTCATCTACACCTATTATTTCTATGTGTCTGATATATACTCAATCAACATTTTATATCTTCTATGACTCATCTCAATTTCAGGTTGTAGATGCAGGTTTGTGAACATTAATTAGGCTGCCACAAAAACAGTCAGGTTTCTGCCTTTTCAGATCACCAATTACAGATCTAAATTGAATCTTTGAGTTAAGGTTAATCATACATTGAGTTACTTGTAAATACTACCACTTAATTGGATTCAATAAGGAATTTAACTCGAAAAGCAGATTTGAAGGAGTCATATTCAATAAAAAAGCTATCAAAACCCAACCTCAGTGGTAAAATGGACCCAATCGTGGGTTGAACTGACTACAAACGCACTTGATTAAAAGTTAATCAAATTTGAGGTAAGTAGCTATGGTAAAGCTCAATAAAACTGTGTCCTGATAATAATGATAAGATAATGGACTCAGAGAAACTGTACCTATCAAGACACATTACTGTGTATTATCACTTACATAACAATAAGTAAATTCCCAAATCCCTGTTTGCCTAAGCTGAAACTTAGGTAAGTCACAACAAAAGCGAGGACGGAGGAAAGCAGCATCAAAAATAAATACAGCAAAGCTAAATATGTGGCAGAGAAGTTAAAACCATGGTCAGCACAAGCGTGGACTTCTTCAGCGCCTGTGGAGGCTTTGCAGTTGCTGGTTCCCTCCGCCTCAGGCTACATGTTGTTTCAAGGCAGACAGCTCCGCAGGATGAATGACAAGAGTTGGGGCGAAAAGTTGACCAACTGAGGAGGAGGAGGGCAGGCCTGACTGTACACTTCCTGCCTCAAGGAGAAAAGTAACACATATATCATAAAGTTGTTGTTAGTTCCAGTGCCAGTAACGGCTGAGACGAGCAGAGATAGCACATGATAGAGAGTGCTATTTAAAAGCTGCTGACATGTTCTGCCTGCCAAGAAACTGACGAGCGTGTTTTAACAGCGGACTTCTTTCAGGTGTTGAGCTCGCACATCACTTAACTGTGTGTGAGCTTATGGAAAGAAAGAAGTGTAGTCCCAAGTGGAGTTTCACGGTATGTGATCAAGAAGGAGTAGCATTGCCCTAAATGCGGCTGCAACTTACAGTTATTTCATTATCGATTCATTTGCAGATTACTTTATTGTTTTAGTGTTTGGTCGATAAAATGTCAGAAAATAATGAAAAAGGCCCATCAAAATGTTCTAACCACAAGTTCACAGAATCAAATTGCTTGTATTGTCGATAGACAGTCCGAAACCTAAAGGTATCCAATTTATTATCATATAGGACTAAAAAAAAACCAGCAAATATTCACATCTGACATGCTGGAACCAATTTTTGGCATTTTTGCTTAAAGAATGATTGAAATGATTAATCGCTAATAATAATGGTTTCTTACAATGTGGGTCTTGTTGTGGTTTTCAATCAGAGTATCTAAATGTCTTTATTTGGAGGTAATACCCAAAGTGAGTCCACCTATTATGTCAGAAATAATCCCTCATTGCACTGGAAAACCACACGCACAACTATGGTAAGTGCGGTAGGCCAAAGTTGAACTAAGAAGTCTGTCTGTAAACTATGATAGATGGGTAATCATTTTGTCGTGGCTTTTGTTTCATCTTTCAAATAAGTTTAGGGGATTGTTTAAAACCTCTCTGATAGTGTGACTGCTCATGTTTTTTGCCTGGTCTGGCCTCTTTTTACGTGATGGAACCACTTTGCCAGATCTTAGCAATTAACTTGGTGGGTACGAAGTTATTATTACCAATAGAACTAGTTTGGCGTGCTTGTTGGAGCTCATATGAATCCTCATGTTCTGTCAGTACTTACAATTCCTTGATGACACAGGCCGCTGTTAGCGAAACAGTTCATCAAACCCTCTCTCCCAGCTAGTGAGGGTGACAGCTAAGTAGCACCGTCCATGGTCTTGTGGTGACATTTACTTTACACCTCTTAAACAAAATCACAGATAAAGAACTGCTACAAACAAAGCTCACTTTCAAATGTTACATAGTTCTAAAACACTACAAAACCTCTGGCTGTTAGCTAAAACATAATACTGTCAATGAAGTTACTTCACTAAAATAATGGGTTTTCCCCCCTTCTTCTTTCCCTTGTTATCTCTATTTCTCATTCTCTCTAGTTCCACTAGTCTTTCACTCTTATACCTTACTTTAGGTCACCCATACCTGGAACGTTTATTAGCCTGCTGGCAAGGCTGAGCTAGCTTCTTGCCCCTGTTTCCAGTCTTTATGCTAAGCTAAGCTAACCAGCTACTGGCTGTAGCCTTAATCTTCTCATCTAACTCTCAGCAAGAAAGTGAATAAGCGTATTACCCAAAATGTCAAACTATTCCTTTAAAATTTTAGTTGGCTTTTTGCCATTATATTTCTTAACAAAGGATCTTAACAAATATATAAATAAAAGTCTAAATCTCTAGCTAATCCAGTAATAAAAACAGCTCCCTCTTTTTAAGCGCTGCAGCTGTCCCTAACAGCTTTGTCACCCTTCCTCCTAAAAAAATGATTGCAATGATTTTGAAATAGCAGGTGTTGAAGTTTAAGTCAAATTAAGTCAAATTAAACAAAAACAACCCAGGAGGCCTGCTCCAGTACTGAAAGGACCAATGAGATTTCTACAGTGAGGGAAAAGTGCTGGAGCGCTCCCAACTGTACGGAGTTGTATTTGAAGCTTCTTGGAATGAGCTGTAAGCATGTGTTTGACTAGCAACATATATATACATATACATACATATCTACAGAATGCTGGGGAGTAGAGAGAAACAGACTGGGAAAGATAAAGAGAGGCAAAGAAGGAGCATTCCCATGGTGCAGTTGTGCTGATACTTGCCTAAGACACTGGACGATGTAGGATGTAAGTGAAAATGTGCAGCTTTGGTGTGAAAATTCACAGTTGAAGTTACATTTTCTGGCCAGTATGAAAGAGTCATGATTCACAGGAGATGGTTGCTAATGTTGTCCACTGAAGTGATGTATCTCCTCCCTGACTGACATGAATTTGCTTCTGAAGAGTGTGCCAGTAGCACCATGGGAAAAACGGAAAAACAGTCTCAACAAAGATTAAGTGACAAGCAAGTTACAGCAGCAGAGAGAGGACAGAAGAAGACAGAGTGAAACAGAAAGGCGTGCACGTTAGATGAGGTAATGCTAAATCTCTATCTTGCCGCTGACAGACAAAAGTGACAGTAATACGAGGTATATTTGCATAGCAGATGTTCCCCTACGCAGGGCTAGATTTATTGGACTAGCAAACACTGGGATGGCTACATGCCATCTGTCATACAGCAGTAGCAGATAAATTAAAAGTAACAGCTGTGAGTATACTGTGGAGGTAAGGGCAAGTTATAGCATCTCGCTCAGAGGAGGGAGAGATGCATGTCAGGGAGGTTATTCCCTTTGGGAAGTCGGATGAGGAGATGGAGACGAGAGAGAGGAGGGGAAAAAAGCAGAACTGTGGAGAAAGAGGGAGGGAGGCAGACAGACAGAGGGAGAAACGCTTTCAGAGGTGCGTTCACTCCGAGTTATCAGCTGTTTATCATTTGTGTTCTCGAATTGCCAAATAGCGGCTATCAGCTTCATATTGCCATAACTCACTGTACCTGTATGAGCCCACATATGATTTGTTTGTGCTCGCACAAGTGGCATGAATTACACTTTACACTTCATCATGTATTCTTTTCGAGAGCTATTTCTTATCAAAAAAATATTACATTTATCGAAGCATAAATCGAAGTCATCGTGTGTAAAAATCAATCCCTTATTTCTTTCTTTCACAGAAGTCAGTCTTCTGTCTTCTTGCTCTCTTTGGCTTTCTACCTAACGATTTTCTCTTAATTCCACAACAGCCTGTGGCTCTTGTAAGAACAACATTAAGAATTCATGTGTTCATCATGACATGGGCGTCAAAGCATTGTAATCCAGGGGCTAAACACAGACTTCACTGCATTCCACTGTGTTCTAACTCTTTTTCTTCACAGAGCAGCTGAGGTGATGGTGCATACGCTAAACAGAAATATGACACTCTGAATGTGAGTATTGCTACTGTAAATGAAATACACTAATACATTTTAATCTTGGATTAATGTGAAAGTGCTTTTGTGATTCAGAGCACGAATAAAATTAAAAAAAAGATCTTCCCTTGTTTAAAGTTTTATTTCTCACTGCAGAGATATTCAACTTTTCAAAGCTTTCAGTCTGTGAGTGTTAAGAAGAAGAGAGGGGGCAGTTAAAGATGAAGCAAAACATCATTAAACTCACCAGATAATCATCAGACTTGTCTAGTATGAACTCCAGAATAGCTTTACATCAATTCTGGTCGACTACTGTACATGTTGTGAATTGGACTTACTATAGAAATGATAATTAGTGCATCTGCCTTAGGATGTAATGTGCTGTAACTATTAATACTATACATGACCAATATGTGTCCAAAATGTGTTTTCATTCATTTTTATGTAAAAAGAATCAGGCTTTTTCCCCCTGATGCATCTTGCATTCAGGGCCATATACACAGTTCCATCCATTATGTCATTTTGTGACAATTTTGCAAGACATGCAGGTCTCTCCTTACCTTTAAAACAATTCAGGAGCATCGGTTGGAGGTCTATATTTGGGTGTCAATTTGCAACAGCATTACCGACACAAAAAGCATAAATGTAAGTATGGTCTGGTGTCTGGGATAGAAAATAATCTCTTCATATGTGGGCCAGATGGCTAGTGGTCCTCCTCCATGGAGTCAAGGCTACTCAGTGTCTACTTGGTAATATTTGGCCTGCTTACTTTTGAATAGAGCCCAACCAATACCGTATTTTTGAGGCAGATACTGATATCAATGTTTGAGTATTAAAGCTGCACTGATCAATATTTTTATATCAACTACATGTAATGTGAAAGGGGTTGCTCGTAATAAAGAATCCACTGAGAATTCACCGGACTCTTTACCGTTTTAGTTCAGTCTCATCACTCTCATCAACATTGTTACCAGTCATGTAGATTTTTTTTTTTTACATAAAAATACATTACAACACATTTTTGACATATTTAGCATATACAGTAATAATAGATACAACACATTATCATCACAGATGCTACCCAAGGCCAAATATATGCAACTATACTGTACCTGCCCAGCACCGAACAGCAGACAGACAAAGTTAGCTAGCTAGTGTTGCATCTAGCTGCTTAAGAGCCATATATGTTTCACAAGAGTTGGTGGAGACCAAAACAGAGCATGACTAATGGATGTCCAATCAACAGGTGGACAGAAACACAACTCCAAATAAATGCTACAGTAATGTTGCTGCATGTCTCCTGGATGTGTAACTAGGCAACTGTTTGCTAACACATTAGCCATATCAACTTTAAAAGGTGATAATATATCACTTATCAACTATGCAATGCCAACGTTGTTTCTAAATTACCTGAAACAAATCTTTTAATTTCTCTGTTGCAATGTCTTATTTATTATTGTCAGACATGTACACTAATACCAATATATCTGCGATAGGCTAATATCAGCTGATATATCTAACTGGCTGATTTCTCGGCCAGGCTCTTCTTTAACACCTGAATCACATTCTTCCTATCATTAATATTCATAGCATACACACTGCTTCAGTTACCACCACGCCACTTGTTCCACAGCACCATGCTGTTTCATGATCACTAAAAAAATGTATGGAGTCTTAAAAATGACTAAGAGAGACACAAAACTAAGCAGTTAATGCTCATCCAACGTGTGTCCAGGTGAAACCATACAAACCCTATGATCTGATAGTGTATCTGACATTTTTAAAGAATTCACAGTTTCAGAGTATTCTTGGAGGTGTAGCTTCCATCTCACACAACCACATAAAACTAAGGTCACACACACACATACACACACCGCTCTTGAAATAACACAGTGCAGGTTTAGTGTCACACCTGCTTCAAACCATAAATGGCCTCCCCCAATCATCATCTGTCTCTTTGTTGTAGAGCCGGTCCCTTTACACAAGCCACAGTGTGTCAAGGCTTCTGGAGAAACACCTGGCATTAGCTTACTTAATGGGCTGCATATAACCAGTAACGACTATCTGTAAAAACAACAATGACCATGCAAAGGTGCAGCGTTCATTGGTAGTGAAGCAGTCCAGCTTTCTGCTTTGTGTGAGTAAAAAAAAGAGAAACCGTAGATTAAGTGCTCCTGCTGTCATGGAATTATATAAGTTGATGGATCATACTGCTGGTTTTTAATTTTACCTATGCAATACTTTCCATTAGTACTCTCCATTATCCAAAGCACACCATATGCTTGAGATTGATTTCCTTTCTTTTAGGCAGCTACTGATTTCCATTCATTCCGTCACAGCATGAAAATCAACTTGCGGAAACTTAAAACTTTCTTTAGTACAGTCATCTATCACAGTTAAACTTTTCTCCCCTTTGTTTGTTGTCGAGACACTGTTACCAGTGAGCAGGGACTGATCTGAGACCTGAGAGTCGACTTCTACACAGCATTTAAATGCTAAAGAAAACGCTCTCATGGAGCGCCTTGGTAGCAGAGTGGTTACTGCGCGTGCCACATAACCACAACGTCACCGGTTGGACTCCGTCTGGTGACCTTTGTTGCATGTCATACCCATAGACTGTATGTAAAGATGAACGACGTGACAGCTCCCCAAAAGTGAAGCCAAAACATCTGGATCGCCCCCTGGTGGCTGGCTGCAGTATAGGTCATAAGCCCCGCCTCCTCCATGTTAATGGATGAGACATGGGCCAAACTGAAAAGTACACGTCAAATAAATTTTTCCCAAAGATGGTTTCTGTCATTCTAGGTAGTTCTTATCATGCTGATGTTTGTTCAAGTGTGCGTTCTTCTGATCAGTTTGGTTTTAATTCGTTATCTGATGCTATAAAAAGGGGGTGTCATATCATGATAGACAACTGTGAGTGTGCTTGCGATTGACTCAGGCGGATGTATAGGCGGGAACTCGATCCCGCGGCTCCACAGCGGATCCATACTGCACAGACTCTGGCTCCAAATGACGTCACCAGCGCAAGATGGCAGCTCCCGTATCCGGGGTATTTTGGCTTCATTTTTTACAATGGGAGGAAGTGGAGACACGTCGTCCATCTTTATATACAGTCTATGGTCATACCCTGCTCTCTTTCCTCCCATTTCCTGTCTCTTTACTGTCAAACTGTCCAATAAAGGCAAAAATGCCGTGTTGTTGTTATTCTTCTTTCCTCTCCCATTAATAATCTCACAACCCCTCAGATTAATCTTGTGACCACTGGACTAAACTACCAAACTGCATATAAAGTAGTTAAAATTAGCTCCACCTTGACCAGCTACAACAGTATAAAGCTGTTTACACATTAATGCATCAGTGTAAGCAAACTAATAATAATGTAATATATAATGATATATCAGTCACAGGGAACATTTTACAGCACAATTTACCTTACTTCTACTGTTACTTGTAACTTATATTTTTACATTATTGTACTGGCAATTTACTTAAGTAAAAAAAGGATCTGAATACTTCTGTTATACCTCTACTTTAAGTCTCTGCAAGCTGATTTTGATATTGTAGTTTTTGCTCTCCAACAGTGGAAGCAAATTAAAGGCCTCTTGAAAGTATAATCATATTCAAAGGTAGGAGCATAATTATACAAAAATGAAAACTCACTTCAGTATAACACAGCCAGTCCCAGTAGGTGGCGCTGTCCAGAAGACCTGTATCCTGGTGCGCCTGCGAGGCGTGCTCTCCGTCACTGCAGGGGCACAGTTGGTCATGAACTGTGTGTCATCCTCATCAATGATCTAGAAACAAAAGAAGGAAGGATTTAGTATTAACATATTGAAAAGCAAATTACATTGCTTTTGAAAATGTCACCATGATCTTTCTGAAGTCCATGTTCCCTGGAAATGCGTATCCAGATCACTCAGCAGTGAATTGCCAGCCCACAAGAGCTCTTCTCTTAATGTGGTCCAACAAGGCTCAAAATGATTTGCTTGAGACAGAGGTTATTTCCGGTAGCTGCATGTACTACTGATAATTCTCTTCGACACTCATACATCAACTTTAAAACTTCCAGTACCTGACCAGACAAATGCACCACTCGCTAGGTGCTTGCTTCTAATTTTGACACAGGAAAAACACGGTAGAAATCTTCTCAGATCTCATTAAATATCCCCCAAATTAATTTTCTGAAATAATTTGATTAATAGTCGACAAGTTCACCATCTAAACACTCCCTATAGTTGGATGTGTAGTGAGGTTCAGCATGGCTTTAGGGATGGCGGTCAGTCGGTCCACCACTTTGGTCCAGGACGAGAACTAAATAATTATGTTAAAATTTTCTGCTCATAGCACCTTTGGCAATCAATTTTTCATTCTAAATGACTGACCATTGGACCACACCAAGGACGTGCACAAGGCCGGGCTAAACTTGCCCGGGCAACAGCTCATTTGCCCTCTTTGGCTGAGCTGCCCCTCTGGAGGGAAAAAAATAACAATTGTTTTATTTTTGCTGTTGTGGCTGCATAAATACGAGTAGCTCATAATTGCTAAATACCAAATTAAAAAAGCGTGACGCAAAGCAATGGCCTATTCCCCCTGTTATGTGAAACTGTAGCATCCAAACGTAGTTTTGTTGCCGTTGTGTGAGGGCTCCGGCTGAGTCTTTTGAAGTTGTGGAAATGATTAACTACAAATGGTATAACCTGTGAATAAAAATCTCCACATATGCTTCCAAACAATGTGCAGTTTGTCACGTTTGCATCACATCCTGCAATATGTCCTTAAATGACGCCATCACATGAACTAATCTTAGCTAGTTAGCTAGCTGGCTAACATACAGGCAGCAGGCTACATGCAAGATACCTCCTCAGTTACAACCATTACATTAAGTGTGCGTTCTGTAGAGATACGGGGATCTGATGGTTTTGACTGTTAGTATGAAGCTACATGTCGTGATATTTGTCAGATGCCTTAAGTTCTTTTTCTCTAAAGGTTTTCAGGTTAGAGAAACAGCCCCACAAAATGCCATCCTGTAGGTTTATCAAAAGGAATACAGGATATTTTGGAAAAAGCTCTTTTTTCCACCAATGGCCCCATGAGGGAACAGGTCTCCAGCTAAGTGAAAGAATAACAGAAGCAACATGGCTTTTTTGAGGCCAGCACAACTAGAACTGCTAGCTGCTGTTTGTGCTGTTCCCATGTTTGTTCACTTACAAAACCACATTAGCAGGGGCAAAGTTTTCCAATTTTATCAGAGGAGAACTTACGCACTCCCTGGTAAATATGCCGTGGGTGCACAGAGTGAGTGCTCTCTCATCTTCATCAGTGATCAGAGAGCAAGAGAAGCAAAATGTTTCACGTATTTAGCCATGGTGGGAGCTGCAGAGATGGGTGAAATGTGCATGTCTAGTTTGAATATGGTATCTGTTTGGAGAGTGAGTCATTAAAGAGGTACTCCGCAAACAGGTTTTTTTAGCTGTAAACTAAATGATATGACTGTACTTTGATGAAACACATCAATGCTGGTGTTAATATTGACATTTCATGGGTTTAAATGGCTCAACACAACATCTACTGTTTTAAATCAGCCCTGAACCTGCGAGGCCAATGCTGTCATAGAGTCAACCGGTTGGGACCTGTCTACGTCATGAAATTTATATAAAAAAAGACTCTAATCAGCGCCAGTCAGTCTCCCTCGTATCCACTGACCCACACACTACGTAGCCACGAGGCCACGCCTCCTACAGGTGTTGTTCCCTCACTCGTTGCATTTTTTAAATATGTTCGGAGGCAGGGTGTCTACACTTGATATTACCAGTAGCAGTAATATGACCAACATTGCTTTGATGACGTTAACAGTTATTCCTTTTTCTTCACTGAATCACAGAGGTGACACCAGCTTGAGCCAAAAGCAAAGTTATGTGACAGAGGACAATTCTCAAAGTCCCTAAGTGGGGCTTTGGATAATAACAGTCTTGTGTATTCAAGACATGTCTAGCCCAGTCCCTTCGGTACTTGGACCTTGTCAGACATTTTAAAGACTAAACACACACAGAGACAGACACACACATGCACACATGGCCTATGACCTTGCAGCTTGTGTTCCCCAGCTGCCTCGGCTCAACAATAACAATGACCTAACACCGAGTCCCAAAGTCCTGATAGGACATTAAGGGGGAGACAAAAGTCACAGACAGCTCTCTCCTTCTTTTCTTTTTCCTTTCTTTCTTTCACAAACTCCCTTTTCTATTCCACAAATACACATCCGTATACAAGTACGCAGATGCACACAGTGGGAACACACAGACCTGGAAAAACACATGCATACAGAACATACAAACACGCACACATACACATACTTCTATGCATCTCTGTATTGAGCTCCTCATGCCTCCTTAGACACAGTTTGGTTCACTTTGTGTTACCAAGACTGAAGTTCTGTCAGTCAAAAGCAGACATAAACAACTGGCTAAAAGGCATGAAAGAAAGAGATAGAGAGCAGGGGAGAGACATAAAAGAGGTAAGGGGACAACAGGAGAAAGAGAGAAACATAAAGAAAAAGGAAGACGTAGGCTTAAGGAGAAGACAGAGTTTTGTGAGGGGGATGAATGTGGAGGTAGATTAGGGCTACAACATGATCAATTGAAACAGAAACTGCACAAGGATAATACTCAAATAAAGAGCTGCTGTCTAGACGTGAGAAAAGAACAGCTTATTTTCTGCAAATGCGCTGTTGGCTCAGATGTATATGTCCACACTTAACATCAAAAGCAATAGCACAACAGCGACAGAGTGTATGAATATGACAATTGTCCATCACTGTGTTCTCTCATACTGGATTTGTCTACTAGACAGTACTGCAGTCTGTTTAATAAAAACAATAAGACAGACAAGTCCTAAATCAAGACCAGAGTCATGACAGTCCACTCCCAAGTAATGTCGATACCAAGTCAAGACAGAGACATAAAGTCCAAACTCAAGACAGGCAAGTCCCACATTCAACCCCACATCAGGACAGTCAAATCTCTAGTCATGTTCTGTCAAGTCAAGATAGTCAAATTCCAGACAACAAGACATGTCAGCACCAAGTCCTAAACTATGAACCTCGATTGAGGAGGATAGAGAACAGCAGTACAAGTGAACACTGTGTATTGCCACCCAACTCTGAAGGTCACTTCCTGGTGAGGAGTATTTAACTCTGTGCAGATAGAGATGTGTGAAGATTCCATTGGGTATTGGATATTAAACATTAAACCATGCTTACCTAAGTTAACGAAAGTCACGTTGTGTGTTACTATAAGCCACCGTTATTGTATGCCTTGGGAGGACACAAAGAGGAACCAGTATATCAATGTAGAGTCTGGAGCATGGTGTTGTCTATCGCTAATGCCCTTGGTCTACTGGGAGACGGGGACAGTCTTATCAGAGAGCTGACAGTATATGACCTAATACTTTTAGGTTTACAAATGACCTGAATGTCACCTGGGGGAACATTCAGGTTTACAAGGTTTATGTGCAAAATCAGATTCAAACTTAGACATCCTACCAATATAATTTCATTTCGCATGTGTGGACTGATTTAGCAGCACTAAATGACTCGTATTGCCAGACCTAATGTCTATGATCTGCATTGTAAACATTACACGAGGTGACGCCATATCCCTCTGCTTTTACAGCCACTTTGGGCTCAGGGGGAGATCAGACTTGAGCCTGATGACTTGAAGCCAGGAGTCAGTGGTGTTAAAGGGACATTTTTACAAATTTTGGTGTCTAAATGACTAATAGTTACCAAAAGTTTTGGAATTGGTCAAGTAGAGCGCCTCCACCGGCATCTGCAAACAGGCTGCAATGGCTGCAACGTAATCCTTTGGGGCAATTGCACCCGTGAAATGTCCGTCCACTAAAAGTGCTTGTTTTTGCCACTGACAGGCTCAGACTGTTATTTGAAGTGTCTGACAACAATATGGAAAGGATCTCTACAGAGACAGACCATTTTGTTAAAGAGTAAGATCCTTTCGTCTTCCTGCTACAACTCAACCTCTCGCGAGATTTCAGAGCGAGACTTTTCTTTGAGCGAGACTTTCTGTTTCTGGTTAAACAAAAGGATCTTACTCTTTAACAAACGGTCTGTCTCTGTATGGATCCTTTACATAATGTTGTCAGACACTAACTACACTAACAATCTGAGCCTGTCAGTGGCAAAAACAAGCACTTTTAGTGGACGTACTTGCCCCAAAGGATTACTTGCAGTCAATGCAGCCTGTTCGCGGATGCCGGCTAAGGCAATCTAGTGGACCAGTTCTTAAACTTTTGGTAAGTTTTAGTTATTTAGACCCCAACATTTTTAAAAATAGGGCCCAGGTTTAAAAATACAGGAGTTTCTCTTTCAAAGTCAAAATTGCGTTGCCAGTGCTTTTGGATTTTTTAAGTCGAATCCTAGGTTATCATTTTCGGGGCTCTTGTGTCACTCCAGTACATACACAATAGTGGTATTGCTCTTATGACTTATTATTTAAACAAAGAAATTAGAAACAAGACAGGCCCATTAAAGTTTCAAGCCATACTGTTCTATCACTGGTAACAGAGAATGTGTGAGAGATGGAAGAACAGACAGAAAGAGAGACAGACAAAGAGAGGGAGTGTGGGAAGACTGGCAAAGGAGCGTTTGTTTTCACTGCAGAGGCTGGCATGCCTGTGTGTGTCCACGGTTTGTCTATCTCAATCTCTCTCTCTCAATCCCTCGCTCTCTGCTGAGACGGTAAACACAGATGCTTCAGAGTGCCTGCACAAGCAAACGCAGAGCCCTGTTCAAACACACACACACACACACATACACACACATCATCACGCACACAAAGAGACAGAGAGCGGGAGACAGACAATGCAAACCCAGGCTTGAACAGACACCTAGGATCCCTGGAGAAAACTGACAATAAAAGTGATATTAGTGTGTGTTTGTTGGTCGGTGTGCATACACATTGCAGGTTTGTAATTAAATGCAAAGCAGTTATGAAGGAGTGAATACAGTTAAAACCTTTGAGACCTGAGCGCGGAGATGAAACTTTTCAGAGGAAAAACACAGGCAGACAGACGGATAGATTGAAATGTCACGTCAACACTTGAAGATGAGCGTATTTCAGAAAGTAACAAAGTTCTCCTGCTCGATGAAGACCTCGAAGGCGCCGACATTTTGCCTTGAGCTTTCCATCAATCAAAGCCGTACTATTACTGCACAATACCGCTGAGATCTTGGGGCTATCACAAATATTGCATCATATTACATTTTGTATCTGAGCCACCCAACCAAGGCAGCGGTGTCACATATCCAGCTACTCTATAAAAACCTAAATGTGAGTGTGTGTGTGTAGGTTTTTTTCCTCGCGAATAGAGCCAATTCTGTGGCTTTTGGCGTTCAATTACACAAAACAACATTGGAGAAGAGGGAGCGTATTGTTCATTGGGTCTGTTTATTACAAAAATGACCCCAAAGCTCTTTTTGAAATCCAATGATTTCTTTCCTGCCTTTCTTTAAGTATCTTGTCCTTTTCTCATCTGTTTTTCTTGTGCAAAAGCTCTGACGTTATCGGGGTTTGGTGTGAAAAGCTCTGTCAACAACAGCCAAGTCTGTCACCTTGACTAAAGTGCATGCTCAGGGAACAGACTAAATGACGCACAGAGATATACAAAAGAAATGCAGTGAAGTGAAAGACTTGCTCTGATATGGCTGAGACATTTACAATAACACTTTTGACCGGAAGTCTGTTTTTTCCTGACCTGTTTCTGAACCTCAATAATCCAGTAAAGATACTGACTTCATGGCACGGAAACAAAGCACATCTGAATGAATGAAAACAAGCATTATTTCCAACTGGTATCATCATTTCTTTCTCTGTAAAATAAATGCCAAGCCATGCTTAATTGACAGCTGTTTTCAATATACGACTCCACATTTTCTCCCAGACCCAAGTTAAGTACAAAACAGAACTTGGAATCTTTTTACATTTTACATTTTTACAAATGAGTTACCCTTGTCAATCACTGGCTGGTTGACCCTGTTTTGGACAAATAAAGATCAGAAAGAAAGGGTCACTTGGTTTAGCGACAGGGAGCCTCACTCATAAGGCATGATGGGTTCATGTTAACAATTTAACCTGACTAAGACCTTAACCACGGGCCATTATTCTGAACAAGTACACATAGCTGCTGTGTATGTGTGTGCATGTGTGTATTAGGGTTGACTTTGTGTGTGCGTGCATGTCTGTTTTCCAGCCTTGCCCACTCAGTTTGTTTAGGCTATTGTCAATGAAAAACAGCATGAATAAACCAGACAGGCTCCTGCTCAGACCAAGGCTGAGTCACGGAGCTGTTGAGACTACAGCAGTCATCCTCAACCGTTTTCCAAACGCTACAAGCTAAGTGGTGACATTTTCTATGACACCAAACAGTGGTAATAGGTTTCTTTATTCAACTCATTTTGCTTGACCTAATGTTCCAGTGGTGCATATTATACTATGCTTTCACAAAATACAATTAAGCATTTATTTGGCCAAAAGTAAGATTAGCAGTAACAAGGACTACAGTGCATAAGACAATTGCGAAAAAAAGATGAAAAAGAAAACCGCACAACAAAATACAGTAAAAGCATAGTGTGAGCAGTACTGAGACGTCTTTCTCCATGAAGTTTAGGAAATTTGACTTCTGTAGATGGCACTTTTGTTTTTGTCTGTTCAGCAATTGTAACAAAATTGCAAGTAACATCGAACCGGCACTGTTTGGTGCTGTTGGAAATTTAAAATGATGGTGTTTTTGCATTGGACACCCTCAGATCAACTATCAATCAAACAGCGTGAGCAAGACAGGAATGCGTACGAGGCAACACTATTGCCCACTACCGAGATCCAGCGACAAATTCCTGGTAGTGGTATCTCTGGCTCTGTTGTGTTTGTGTTCTAAAATTAATGTTCGTGGGTGGGAACCCAGTGAGGGATCAGGTCCTTGTTGCTGCATTTGTGACTTCTACTTGTTGTTTGGACCTATTGGGATAGCATGAACCTGTTTTACATTTCGGAAGTTTGGTGAGTGATAGTGGCTATCATTGCTCATGCTAAAAAAAAATAGCTAGTTATAAATAAATACAAAACACTGTTTGCTGCTGTTGGAAGTTTAAAATCACTTCCTGTTTAGAACAGCAAATGTAAAAGCTTTGATATCTTTTATAAATATAGCTTTAGATTATCTGTGGTACAGATTAACATAATGACCATTTATTTATATGAAAATGTTTTGGATGATTGTAAAAATCCATCATGCTCATTGTCTCAGACACTTGGAGAGCCACGACTGAATCCTGAGCAAATCATAGAGTGCAAGAAATAGTGGCCTCACACTCATAGTCTTGATGCATTATGTATTTAATAAGCCATAACCAGTGCAGAGTACAACATTATTTATGCAAACCTCAAGCATCTGAACCAACCAGCTTGTCAAACATAATAAATAAAGATGTGTAAATCATCTTCTGGCTTCCCTGAGTTCCTTGAAGTAAACAAGCACACAGTTATCCTTAACTCCTGTAAATCAGAAAAACAGGGAGGAGTTCAAGACGTGGGCTCCATAATGTATCTATCTTTGGGTACTTGGAGAGGCAATTATTACTTTAGGATCACATTTGAGTGTGATTATGCTACATATCAGGTCACCATCATTCCAACTCTAACTCTATCTTACACGTCCTTTTCTTTAAAACCCTCTAAGCTCTGCTTGGCTCATGTAATTGCCTCTATCCGAAACCTAGGACTAAGCTGTGGCACTTTAAACTGATTGGGTTTGTTTATCCCTAAAAGCCAAACTCAGAACCCTAGATAATCTGTGAAGGAAAAAAAAGAAGATAATATCTCATGTCTGCTCATCTCTCCCCTTCTCCAAACAAACTCCATTTGTCTCCCTGAGCAATAACACGTTGCTGGCCTAGATAAATATGACCCACGCCCCACACTAACGCAAGGAGGGCTGGGAAAAACACACATGCAGACCCACATGTATACCCACATGCCCATTCGATGCATATATAAGCACAAAGACACACATTTCCAAGCAGACAATGAATGCAGACTCAGTGGGAGTCACACACACAGATGCGCACTCACAGACATACTCTCTAAGGTCTGACACATTAAGACAGAAGTCTTTTAATGGTAGTATTGGGGACAAAGAGCAGATTATTGCTTAAGGAAAAAACAATGAGCAGCGACTCTCAGTTGTGGTGTTTTAGTGAAACAGCAGGCGGGCACATTCCAGGACAGCTGCCAGAAACAACCCGGTACCAGAGAGCGAGGAGAGAGAACAGTCGTACGGGGACCCACAACTGCGTTCATTTGGCTCCTCTTCCACTGCACAATAACAATCATGACATTGCAAAACTAGCCGCATAATTAACTTGTGGAAAATAAACTGTCAAGAATATAAATTGTTGTATGAACTTCATTTTACATAAGTATTATTATGTAAACCTCTCTGATGAAGAGAAGCTGAGTTTGATGGATTGAGGTCATTTAGATAAAAAGCCAGACTCGCTGTCATGCTGCATCTCCTCTTATTAACCGGCTAATATAACTGGGACACAAAGGACAGCATATTTAATAAATTAAATAATTCTGAAACTAATTTCTATTACTACATGATTCCAAAGTAAAGTTTTCATTGATTTAACATAGTGTCCTTATAATGTAGCGTCATGCACACATCTTGTTTCATACCATAGACTGTATGCCAAGATGGACCACATGACTGCCAAAACATCTTGATTGGCTGGTGGGTGGCTGCAGTATAGGTCATAAACCCCACCCCCTGCATCTTAGATAACACTTTTGTTAAGCTAAGTTACTGTCGTTAGCTAAGGCACTTGCAAACATAATACTGCATAGCTTTCTGATTTAGCCACATTCCAATACACAATTTGCATATTGTCAAAATGCTTTAGCTTAACTTACAGCAGTATAGTCGGCCTAAAACTGACATTTGGATATTTGACTGACCAGTGACTAAATGCTTGCTGCACATGTAGACATACTGAGAGTCAGGACCCCACAGTTTTCTCATTCTTCCTGCTGATGCCTCACGTGTCCACTTAAGCTCAGTTTTTGGGTTCGGCAGCTTATAAAAACTTAGTTCTGGGTTCTTTACCCTGTTGGTAGTGCATCCAACCACACAGCAGCTTTTAGGCATGTTTCTGTTGTTTGTATTGCCTGAAGGTGCCTCCTTGTCACTTTGGTCTGCTAGCAAAGTCAGTGGAGAGCGATGAATTGTTTTCCCCTCCAGTGTGGGCGGGACTTAATTGTGCTCTGTCTCTATGGGCCAAAAAATCAAAGTACACGTCAAATAAAAATTTCCCAAAGATGGTTTCTGACATTTTAGGTAGTTTTTTTAATTAGTTATTTGATGCTATAAAAAGGGTGTGTGACATCATGAATGACAGCTATCAGTGTGTTCACGATTGGTTCAGGCGGAGGTATGGGCGGGACCTCAATACCGATCACTACTGTGCAGACTCTGGCTCCAAATGACGTCACCAGTGCAAGATGTCAGCGCCCGTATCCGGGGTATTTTGGCTTCATTACAGTGGGAGGAAGTGGAGACACAACATCCATCTTTATATACAGTCTAAGTTTCATACAGTCCACTTCTCAGAACTTTTCAGAACCAAATATATTCTTTAAGCACTTGTCAGTGCTTATCTCTAGAGGCCTTAATCATTTTCCACATGTGGATAAAAGTGTCCATTACAACTGTCAATTACAGAACAAAAGGTGTCTGATGGATTTGCAAAATATGTATTAAACAGATTGCTAAGCCAGATTGCCAACTTTAATTTTGTTCGAGCTCAACCCACACTGTTCCAGTTTCTGCTCACTGCCTACTCCCTGGTCTCAACCTCACTCCAGACTCTGCTGGGATTCTGAGGTTGAGACTGTGAGGTATTTATTGTGCAGGGAGCAGAAACCAAACAGAGCGGAGTGAGCTGAGATGTTTGAGTTTGAACTGTTTAAACCAAAATGACCCGAGCAAGTTGGCCTCGCCGCGTGACTACACAGAGAGGATGTCTCAAAATTTCCTTCATCTCAAAACCAAGGTCCTATTGTGAGCTAGAAACCAACACGGTGACTCTGTTGTCTTTGTTTTCATACAACAAGCTGGTTTGTGAAAACTGAAATATCCTCAGGAAGGACCACACTGATGCACCAAACTCCAAGTAAAAACAACACCAGTCCAGATTCCTCAATTTTATCTATCCCGCTTGGGAAGCTCACACAAAATCACTCTTTTAAAACTTAAGAGCGCAATTTTACACACCAGTACACAATTACTTTCAGTTGTTTTGTTGGTGTTTTTTCTCCTGTGTCATTTTTTTTTTTTTTAATTGAAGCCTTAGTTTTTATTCTCTGCCCCGTGGCTGTTATTTGTTTTATCATTTTAAAAGCAGTGTGTAAACTTACAAAGAATTTTCATTATGATTTAGTGGTTCGAAAAGTTGGAGAGTAAATCCAGAGGCAACGCAGCCGCAAGATGCTGAGGGGCGAACCACGGCCAGACATGTGAGACTTTACACCATATAAGAGGCAAAAAATACACTAGCAAGAGGAGCAAAGTGAATGAATGAATGAACAAATGACACAATTAAGAAGTGCCGACACACTCTTGAAAAGACATACAGTATCAGTGTCAGAAACCAGGCTCCCTGCACTCTTTGGCTGGCTGTAGACACCACAGAGGGAAGGAAGGTGACCTTTTGGTTCAGTGTGTCATCAGTAGACATTGCCATACCTTCTGATAGCTGCTAAGGGACAGGAGGATTGACAGTGAATGAATAAATCGTGAAAGCACTCAAAGGGGCAATAACTCTGCACAATCATCTGTTTGTGATTATTTTGAATAAAAGAAAATGTTTAGAAATTGTTAAACTGCATTTGTATTTGGATTTGCATGAATATACACGTGGTGATAGATAATCAGGGGATACATGTGGCAGGCTTTCATTTAAATAAGAGCGGTAGTTCATGAGAAAACGGCTGTGAAGTGTTCATAATTGCCCATTTTGCAATTACTGTAACTAACTATTAACACTAATGGCTGAATTTTGCCACAATTTGATTGGAAGTTTGTCAAAATGTGATTAAAAATGTGGCTGACAAACAAACAATTGAACTGAAAAGATCCTTGTGTTACTTTCTGGGTCCTTTCAATGCCATTTTCATGACATTTTGTAGATACATTCATGGTCACCAGAGGATGAATTCTAATGACCCTTTTCATCTCTAGACTCTTACATCTCTTCCTAACATATAGCAATGCGAACGAGAGAACATCAGATTGTTTCAGTTTATCCCACCTCCAGCCTCTTTAGATTATAGATTTTCAAGGAAGATTATACAATAACTCAGTTATTCTGACAGTAACTGACAGTTAATCAATATCACTATTACAGCCTATATAAATGTAAGCCTATATAAAATCAGTGTATACAAATCACAAACAATAATACATTAGTTATGAAGAAATAACTTAGATAGTTCACAACAGTGCCCAAAAACAATCTCATCCCCTCCCCATGCTGCGACATCGCTCGTAGTATATCTAGTAGTATAGCAATTTTTCACACTCCATCCGCCAGAGTTCTCTTGCTCGCCATTATGTAAAGAAGAGGTGTTAGTCCTGTTTGAATGTTTGAATATTTTAAATCATGCATTGTTTACATCCATGTTTACTTGCTTGCATTTGTCTTATTCCCTGTCTTTGTTGGCACATTGCTACATGTCTTTGCATGTTGCCGCTGCCAACTGTCGATCAGCTGAATAGCTTGAAACTGGCGGCAGGAATGTGTATCGCATTGCTCGTGTGTTTGTGCTCGTGTGCGTGCACAATTACAAAGCACAATAGGGACCCACTCTTGGAAACATTGCTCCATAGCGCTACTAGTGGTCAAAGACTCCACAGGGTACCTTTAATTAAAGTATACTTAGACAGATCACATCATACACTAAAGCCTTATAGAACTCCTAAGCCAGTTTATGGATGATTGGCTGTTAGTCCACATAGCAGGAATTGATCACTGTAGTTTATTTCAATCCATC
Source organism: Macquaria australasica (assembly GCA_005408345.1). Classification (NCBI taxonomy): domain Eukaryota; kingdom Metazoa; phylum Chordata; class Actinopteri; order Centrarchiformes; family Percichthyidae; genus Macquaria; species Macquaria australasica. The sequence goes on along the minus strand of SEMN01000929.1, from coordinate 96,651 downwards.
ACAGATGGAAACTCAAACTGTTTAACTAAAGTGCTGACTGATGTCTCCAACATGATAAAAAGGAGGCTCATAGCTTAAGATAGAGAATTGGGTAAATACTTTACACTCACTGTTGTGTCTGCGTGTAGGGAAAGCAGCAAAACCTCAACAAACATGATTATTTGTTTCAAAGTCGGAGGGCTGGTGGAACCAAGAAGCAGAATCTTCTCAGCCCTCTCTTGGCTACATGAAAGCAGCCTCCTGCTCTGTTTGGTAAGAGTCTGGTTAGGATCAGCGTGTGGAAACCCAGCTACAGATGTGTGTTCCTGTTTACACTGAGCGGGAGGTAATTGAGGAAGTCTGGCTCTCTCCTCAGGAGCTCTGTGCTGCTCAGTGGGTGCTGTGTTACTACCGAACCAAACATCTCACGTCTCTCCTGCTTTCTCTCTAACTGTCTCTGTTTATCTCTTCTCTCTCTCTGTCCTCACATGCCTCTTCCTCTCTATCCTCCTCTGCCTCTCTCCTTCCCTCTCTCATTCTTCCGCTGGAGGAAATATCTGCTACTTAAGTGGGAAGGATGCCATGTCTGCCTCACCCTAGAAGTGATGCACAAAAGAGGCAACTAGATTCTCTTTTCTTCGCTGCCACAACAGGAGAGCTCAGTTTTCTAGCTTCATCCAGGCGAGCTGTGTTGCATCTGTCAGCAACACCTCCTTTAACCTCCATATCAGAAGACAGCGGGGAGCAGCTAAGTCGATTCTCATGTGTATTAAAGCATGCAAATGAGTTCATCTTTTGCAAACTTTCCCAGAAAGCTCAGAGCACATTCGGTATGCAGCGATTCTTCCTTTCCTCTCCACAGCTGCTCATCCTTACCTGGAACTGGCCGGTGTAGTCGTCGTCTGTGGTGCCCTCTCTGCCCTCCTTCAGCGCGATGAGGGTGAAACCTCTGAAATAAGAAGGGCTGGTTGCCAGGAGGATCACTGTAAAGGAGGAGAGAGAGAAAGAGAGGGTGTATTTACGCCACAGAGACAGTGAGCAGTAAAGAGGCACATACATTGACACGTCAGGGTCGCACCGCGTGGTCACCCTGGATGATGCCAGCGTGAAAGCAGCATCCCTGTGAGCATCTGTGCAACGTGGAAGAGTGAGGGCTGTAAATAGAAGCTCAGCATCTCACACTAAAATAAAAGAGAGCCTATAAATCTCATGCATGGAGTTTGGCACGTGGAACAGGCCAGGAATGGGAGCCATATAATGAGATGTGGGTGGAATTTTATTCAGCTCACTCTTGAGCCCTAACCTTACATTTTCATACCGGCCCATTTATCTTAAAACTTGCTCCCGGTGCTGACAAGGAAGATGTCAATATTTTCAATCTTAAAAAAGTGAACTTATTTTCTACTTAAAGGTTGTGAAGGCTTGGGGAATAACTTCTTTATTTCCTCAGGTGGTGTCCTTCACAGGTTCCCGATTGCTGATTAGAATTTAGCCTTGGATTGCTGAATGTGGCATCACAGCCAAAAAACAAACAAACCACGATCTGGAGTATGATCTCAGTGGGGAGGCTTTAAGACAAGGTGACCCTTTTTTCCATCCTGTGTCTTTTCCAGAACTGTGTCAGAACTGTAGTATGCCAGGTCTTATTACTGTGACCCCCCCTCGCATGTCACTGGATTAATTTGAATTTTTAAAGTTTGGATTTAAGAACAGAGAAAGTGAAACAGTTGTATTTTGAGTTCTAAATTGCTTAGTGTTAAGTTCTAAACTCACCAAGAATCTCTGTGAGTAGGCGAATTTTTTTTTTTATAAGGGCAAATCCACTAACAGGATAGGGACTTTAAATGTGTAGGGGTCAGCTTAATTGGAGCCAGATCTGTGTGTGTGTGTGTGTGTGTGTGTGTGTGTGTGTGTGTGTGTGTGTCTGTGTGCGTGTTTGTGTGTATGTGTGTGTCCCTTTCCTTGCAGGAAGAGGAGAGGAAGTGAATATAGGTCAGACATTATGACACTAAGTAGCCTTATCAAACCACAACTCTCCTTGCAGGAGCCAGAGGAGGCGGACTGACTAGTTTGGAAATGGTGTCCTCCAGGTTGCAATTTCTAGTAAAATATTAGATTACTGTGGATATTACTTACAATGTTAGGTGGTTAGACATGTGGAAATAAAATAAAGATTACTAGGAATTTCAGAGTGCACATGCCCTGCTTTCCAACTTGATAAACAGTCCAGTTTATTTATTTGGCGCAGGTTTACGCACTGATGGACTCTGAAAAACTCTACCTCTGTAGGTGCTGCCGGGTTGGTAGGTTTCCGGGTCCCCCTCTACTCTCAGCCTGAACTCATGGTGCCCATCCTTCCGGGTCCCCTGGGTCTGCGCCCGGAGAATCCGCCCGCAGTACCCGTCCGACCTGCCTCCGACCGGTTCCTCCACGAAAGCAACGGCGTTGCACACGAAACTCGAGACGAAATAGTACTGCAAAAGCAGCAGCTGTAAATACATTCCCATTTCGGATCCCGGAGATGATTATACAGTGGCAGTTCAATCACAATTAAAAACCCTGTGGAAAGGCGAAACAACAGACAGAGGATCAGTTCCAGCTCCTTCCCCAGGAACTCCCACCAAACTACAGCAGCGTCACAGTCAGTGGTAAAGGTGAAGAGAAGGAGACGAGACCATCCTGAACTGGAGAGAGCGCGTCTGGGGCGCACCACGTTGAAGCGGTGCTGTTCGGGGAGAGAGGAGCTGCTGCTGCTGCTGCTCCCGGATCAGTGTGTGGTGTTGATAGAGAGCTTCGAAGCAGCGGGGGGCCGCCAAATTACAGAGCGCGGGTGCACGCGGCTGTCTCCTTGACTTGAGCGAGGGAAGGTCCAAACTGGAGCTCCGCGCTTTAATAAGAGCAAGCCCTCCCCTAACACACACACACACACACACACAGTCACACACACGGAGCTGCCTCTTGGGGACAAACACCAGTGTTCTGCCTGCTGTTCAAATTTTTAATTATGTGAAATTACCATGTTCCATGAACAATGACCATCATTTAATTTTCTGCTCTGTGCTACGTGGGACTTGGAAATCATGAAGTTAGATAGGTTATTATAAACTCAACAGTGAGCAACATAGTTACACTAAGATGTTATTGGTCCCCACTTGTGCGTATTAACGCATTTTTCGTTGCGCGGTTACGCGATGTTTCGTGTTTCGTGAACAAATGAGCAACGAACATCACTTAATGTCACTCAACTTCAAGCAGAGTAAAGTTCGATGCTCTGAAGTTACAAGTATAAAGCAACTGCTGCGCTTTCTAGATATGACGCACCTGGGCCGAGGCACCTGAATACATTGAGGTGCCTGGCCCTCTGATATGGGCAACAACACACTTCAAATGTTGGTTCTAAATTATTTTCATTCTAATAAACCTTAAAGTGTGTGAATACAGCATGTGCTCCATAATTAACTGCTGTCATTTTATTTGCTAATTTGCACGTGCATTAAATGCACACTTTTCTGTATGGACATCTGGTGTACCTGAAGCACACCCTCAGGTTTCCTCAGGACTCCTCCTCACACAATGACTATAATCCCTTGTAAACACTTTTACAAGATAGACATGCATTAACGACAGAAGACAGTGTGTTTTGGCCAGTAGGTGTCGCCAGAGTATCTTTACACCTTTAGGTCCTCTAGAGCTACTTAGTAAATTTGTCACTCTCCTCATCACTGCACTTTTTACTCTCCCATGTCCTCAACTTTTATTATGGTGTAGAGAAAGGTATGAGGGATTATGGAAATGCAGGGTTTAAGGCCTCATATTAAATGTGTAGTTTGGACTCAGCTGAAGCAATAAGTTGAAGTTAGATGATATTTTGATCCATTTCCTTTTTGTAATTTATTTTGTTCCTTTATGACATTTTACATCCCCCACAACTTTTATTAACTTTAACTTTGACTTTCCTTGTATATTTAAGATACAACAATCAAATGATCAATGTCTATTTTTAAGTAACAAATGTGTGCGTGGGTGTGTGTGTGTGTGTGTAAATAATAAACCCTCACGGAAATGAGCTTGATCAAATAAACTTGTACCAAACTGATTTGCTCACATTTTGCGTGGCTTTTAATCCACATGCCAAACATGTGTATGTATCTAAACCTAGGGAGTTTGACCTAACAGAAATCAGTTCTCAGAGCTTGAGATGGTTAAACTTAACAGCATCAGCCTGGATGTCTCTGTGTGATGGATCCCATCTGGAGTGACTCTGCACTATAAACTGTTTGACGGATGGCTGATGTCTGGAGCGTACCCTTGACTGAGATGTGGAGTCAAAAACAACCCAGCAACCTTTCAGAATGAAAACAACCTGTTTGCACACCAGCCAGCAACATTCCTGCATTCAAACATCCAAGTTTTTTAGTCCGTTTGAAGAAATCAGTAGAGTATTGGTGTGAAATCTTCTAGTCTGTCCTCCTGAACATCATGTGAGTATTGGCTCAGGGTAGTTTTCTCTTAGATGGATAGATAGATGTCTGAATAGATAGGTGAAAAATGCTTTTTCTTTGCATAAAATCCTTGCTTTTTCAAAGTCTCAGCCACTCTACTAACATATGCATTTGTCTTTAGTCAACTTGCCTGCTTGAATAAGACTTTCATGAGGGTAATAAGGTTCTGATGCAGGAAGTACAGGCCAAAAGGGTGTATTAAATATGAAAATTGCACTGATCTTAGTGTGAGGAAGTCATTTCCTCTAATGGACTATAAGGGTTCTAAAAAAGCCCTCAATATTGTGCTCAAGTGTGTAATAGAATTTCTAATCATTTTACAAAGCTGTATTTATTCTGCTTATAGAAGGCATTGCTTGATTTAGGTCCTTGTTTCTATCACAAGTAATGAAGATGGATTGAATGTATTGAACTGCATTGTTCATTGTTGAAAGAACATATTCCTCATTGTGTCTTGTATTTCCATAAATTGTGAAGGAGACATATTTTAGGCTGTGGTAAAAGTGCCACTACATATTAATTTTACTTAGGTTAGAGTGCCTGTTTGGAAGATGAACATAACAGAAAAATCTTCCTATACAGTTAAGTGCTTAAGGCCCCCATTGTGTGACAAGATGACTGACACAAAACAGTCCAGTCATGTCTCATGTTCAGTGTCTGTAACTAGTAATGCTTTACATGAGTAAACACTGGACTCTGACTGACTATGCAAGCCATAACCAATTAAGCTCAGGTGCTGATGCTGACACCAGAGCCACTGAGACCAATCAGTAACAGTTACTTTATAGTACATTACAATAATGTCATTTATTTATTCAATAACGTGTGGTGAAAGGGATTCCAATTTGAAATGCAGTACTTACATTACAGTTAGAAATCACAGGAATGTTCCGCAACCTTCACGTTTTGGTTTGTTGTCCTACCAGGAGTTGGATTCGAGGGCTGTGTGCGTTCAGTACAGAGGCTTGTTCGCTAGCGTTAGGGGGCTGGAGGTGAGGGCTGACAACACTTTGCTAACTAAGCAGCCAATCATCACTTACCTTGACGTGAACTGACGCCTTGACCGATGACGTTAGAGAAGAAGCGTGAGAAGCTACGTGTCGTCTGCAGTAACTTTATTTTGAACAGATAGTTTCTTCTGTACATATGGAGTTCATCAAGAAAAATGCTGGAAATAATAAGTTTACAATAAAGATTTAATTATCTGTTTGCCGACACGCAGGGGTGTTAGGTTGAATTCAGACCAAATCCGGCATTTTACCCTTATTTGGAGCAGAATGGGAGTCCGCATACAATGTGAGCTGTTAGCTAATAGGCTAATATAGTGCTATGCTAATGCTAAGCTAACGGAGGCGAGATGGATGTTATCCATGTGCTTATCCACATGTACCCTATCCATGTGCTTATCCAGACGTACACGTAATCCATGTTCTAATCCACATGTACGTTATCCGGCGCAAAGTAAAAAATATCATTTTCTCAGCTCCATCGCTGCCACACCACTGCACACATTGAGTGCACCTCTGATACTGTGACATCTGGCGTCTGACGTCTAACGTTGCTCTGACATCGCCTGTATTCTCCATCAACACAATCAAAATTGAAGGATTTTTTTTACCAGGCACTGGTGAACATAGACACATCAGTTCTCCTCTCAGTTAGATAAGTAATCCAGTTCTATGTCAGCTTTCACACCCCATAGGGGTATAAGGTGTCAAACAATTCAGCCAACTAAGTACCTTCACCACGTAGGCCTACCTGCTACGGCTAAAGTACATGTGTATACGTGTACGTCACGTAAAACAGCTTGCCATATGTGTCTCCATTGTGAGCCTACGTAAATTGTTGGTGTGTTCACAAGTTTGGTCAGATCTTAGATGTCTTAAAGCTGGGGTAGGCTGAATCTGTGCAACCTAGGCAAAACCTTCCGCCTCTCTCTGCTGCCTTGTATCACTCCGCTAAGCCCCTCCCACCAAACCCACAACTTCGACCGGCAGCAGAAGGAGTCGGTTCCCCAGTGAAACCGTATCCCTCGTAGGGCTCGCTCTCCACGGCGTGAGCCTCACCGAGACCGCGGTCCCTCCCGCCGTGACTTGTTTTCTCAAAGACGCCCCTCCAGCGCTTCGTGGCTGCATAGCAGAGCGCCCCAGGCTTCAGAGGCAGCTGCAACGCCGTCCAGCAGCGGGAAGAGAGGCTAGTACACCACACACACCACTGTCCCCCGTCAAAAGTTATTCCCACTGTTTGTCATCATGCCTCTTTGCCACTCGTCTTTACGAACGCCATGGCATAGAACGTAATGAGCCTGAAGCTCCGTGTGGAGCCGGGACGTGTTGTTTTGTACTATACACCGCTGTAGGCAAAGGAGGTGTTGGAATTTATCACAAGTTTCAGGATTTTCGGCAGGATTTTCCTCCACTGAATCAGGTTTTCACCATCTGAAGGGACGTGTACACACATCTGCTCTTGTAGCTCAGCCAATACAAACACACCGTCTCTCTGAAATAACCTGTGATTGGCTAAAGTCTACCGTCACGGGATAGATTTTCTGAAGCCTGAAAACAGAGGCAAGAGGGGGGCTGAAGTAGAGGTCTGCTCTCAGACCACTTGAATTACAATATGCTGCACGGTTAATATGGCATTTTTGCCCAGTGACGCCAAAAGAAAACTGCCTACCCCAGCTTTAAGTAGGCTCTTGGGAGGCTGAATCATTTGACACCTCATAGTAGGGGGAGGTAGCTAGTCTCCACCACTTACACTCTCTGATGGTCAATAAATATGTCCAAACCATAGGCTAGCTACTTGTTAAACCACAATATCTTGTTTTCTACTTCTGTGTGTGTTAAATACAGAGGATGTGATATGTGAGTGTAATGACTTTGGAGGTGATGGCACAAACCTGCTGATGTTTCAAACTTTTTAGGAACATTTCACAACTTCTTTTTTTATGTGGAAAAAAAAAAAAACTTCACCCTTCTCGTCTGCCAAAATTACCACTACCACTCTTTCATGCCATCACCCTCTAGCAAATATCTTGCAACTTGCCAAGTAGGCCTAACTGTACACAGTTAGCGCTATCCTAGGATTAGCGCTAACTGCCTACAGTGTCGATCTAAACATGAGAAAATGGAATTTAGACTGCTCTAATGCTGGATGGAAGTTAATGTTAATCACAAACACCTAAACCTGCCAGGCTTGACGATGGGTTTGGTTAAACAACAAAGACATCAAATCTGATGAAATGAATGCAGCTCTTACCTGCAAGACTTCAAGCATAATAGACCAATGTCACGGCAGATATTTGGACTCATTGAACACACACTAATAACTTTAATAATAGATGCACTCTATTTAGCTGTGGCAGTACTGCTATTGTGCATACTGGCTCACTGACAAAGCTAGCTGGCACAGCTAAATGTAACAGAGCCATCATTAATGTTATTAGCTATACCTGTGTTTCTCCCACAATAAGCCCAAATGTATTCTGTGAGAGAATGTCTCCTTGTTATGTTACGTTCATAGCCGCAGTGTTCTGTCGATCTGCAAAATAACTTTAGATAATGCTAGACACTGGATTATTGATTGGTTGATTATTAATGATTATTGAATATATTTTATTTTAGTTAGCAGGTGCACCAGACAGCAAGGATATGATGTCATTTCTCTAGTCAGATATTTGGTGTCATTAAATTAGATTTAATTAGATATTACAGTATGGGCCCAAGCTCATGATAAGTCACGTCAGTTGTTGCCGACCACTGTAAACCATGTATCTCCGTATTTGGTGATTTTTAGATTTTAAGATAACCTGAAGGATTAAATGCTCTTTTATGGTCTGTGTGGAGTTTTTTCTATGTCTGACATTGGAAAAACTCCTCTAAAGTCTCACTAAATTGCCTTAAAAAATGCATTGTCACAAGGCCTATAACAAAGCAGTTTTTCTTATTTCATGAAAAGCTGACATTTTGGAGATACATGACTTTCATTGGATGACAATGTAGGACCTCAAGTGCTTAAACTGTTACATCTAATAATAAAATCTAGTCACACGCAGGAGCACATGGTCATATGGCAGCAGGTAGCTTTTAAAGTAGTGTAGGAAGCTGGTTGCTTTTTGAACTTCCCCACTGTAATATAGGGTATAGGCTTTCTACATTATCCATTTAACAGTTGAGGGCTCAGAGCCAGATAGCCATCAGAGACAAATGAGATCTATATATCAAATTAAAGCACTTGATGAAATCCACTGTATCTAATACTGAAAGCAAATTGGCCAAAGTTGAATTAAGTTGAGACAAATTGAAAGCTGAAGAAGGTGTAAGTACATTGGCTGTCTTGTATAAAGTTAGTTGAAATGACATTTGTAACCTTTTGGCCTCAAGGCTGAGCAGCAAACTCTGTTATCTCAGCTCTGTTGAGGAGACATCCCATCAGTCGTGTCATCATGTCTTTGTCAAAGGCATGCACACTTACATGCACACACATTCACATGCACTCACATGCACACCAGATGACCACACACACTATCGACATGCTGGAAAATCGCTGATTATATCACTGCACAGATAAGAGAACATCAAGCAGGTGCAATTAGCCCTGATCACCAAACTTGATTACAACAGATTGTGTGTGTGTGTGTGTGTGTGTATGTGTGTGTGTGTGTGTGTGTGTGTGTGTGTGTGTGTGTGTGTGTGTGTGTGTGTCTGCACATGTACACATGTGTGACTGTGTCATAATTGTACAGTACTCTATATTCACATAGTAGTTTTGCTGAAAGCTATAGATGTAGACAAAATAAACATGAAAAATCATGAAAAAGAACTTAAAGCTGCACTAATCAATATTTTTGTAATAACAATGAATCTAATAACTATGTCCTATGTGAAAGATGACATTCGTAGTGACAAATCCGCAGAGAATTATCACCTGGTTCTGCAGTTCCCCACAGATTTACAGAGTCTTTTAAGATCTTTTCACTAACTGTTTTGGTTTTACAGCCTGCAACTGTACTGTTTTGGTTCAGTCTCACCATTCTCATCAGACGTATTTCCAGCCCAGCAGGTAACTGTTTCCAACTTAAAGCTGCACTAATCAATATTTTTATATCATCAGTGGATCAAGTGACGATGGGTAATGTGAAAGCAGTCGCTCATAGTGATGAACCCACAATTATCAGCTAACTCTGCAGTTCCCCTAAGCTCTACTGAAAATTTTAGCATCTTTTAGCTCATTTTTTTGGTTTTACAGTTTTACTGTTCTGGTTCATTCTCATGGCTCTCATAAACCTTGTTTTTAGTGGAGCAGCAGCAGGCAGCTGTTTTCAGCAAACAAGCACACTACCTCACCAGCACTAAACAGAAGCCTGACAAGAGTAGATGGTGACTTTGTAGGCACACACACATTGCTGAGGGTAATTTTCAGTTCAGCTGCACAAGCAAATAAGTTCATAAGAGAAAAAGCCATAAAAACCCACCGTACACTACCTGCTCAGCACCGAACAGCAGACAGACACAGTTAGTGACTAGCTGGTGAACATAGAGAAGCATTTAGCAGCTAAAGAGTCAGATGTTTCCCTCAGGAGTTTGTGGAGACCAAAACGGAGCTACAAGGAGAATAAATATTGGAAACACTCAGTTACTGTAAGTAGGCAACTGTTATGTTTACTGCTTTTTCCGTTAATTTTTTTCAGAAAAATCAGACAATCCAGATTAATTCATGGTGTCTATGTGTTGCTTTCAGCTCATTGATCCCAGTGTCTCTGACTGGGATGGGGCGACCCAGTATCCAAATGGTTAAGGCACATACCATATATCTGCAATGTCCACTGCAGACCTTTGTTGCATGTCATACTTCCCTCTCATCCCTTGTTCCCTATCTGCCTCTCTATTGTCAGCTTTGCATTAAAGGCAAAATGCCAAATTATTATTTAAAAAAATAAAATAAAATAATGACTTTAAACTCTAGTGTAACTTACTGTTACCAACACTACTACAGTTGTGGGTAATTTAACAGCGTCTTTCAGCTCTGTTAAACAGCAGTCCAGATTGTCATGCAAAACTGTAACAACAAAGAAAACCAGCATTCATGAGCTAAAACTAACTGTGACAGACATATATAAAGTCTATGGTGATTAGCAAATACTGATAATTGGCATGCAACCTAATCTGACCCACTTTTAAAGCACTGTGCGCACTGATGATTAGTTTTACTGCATGTGTAACTCTAGGAGCTGTACAAACTGTGGTGCAGTGCTCTGACTGATAGGTTTCAGAAATGAGATTGGAAGAAAATGAGATGGAAATGATTTGGAGTTGGCTGCCCGCAAACAAGATTGAATTCTTGAGATCCATGTGGAATCGTGGAAGATGATGACATGCCAATGTCATACCGGTCTGTTCCACTGAAAAGACGGGACGCACACTGTCCCACATTACAGTCAGTTCCTTTTCTGTTGGCTGTCTCTTCTCACTGGAGTGCAGCTCTGGTCCGGTGGAAGTCACCACCCCGAAACGTCTGACGGCCACGCAAGAGTATGTCTGCCAACAAATTATAAGGACTGAACATCTATTGCAAAGTGTTAGTCTGCTGCACATATCCAAAATTATTTAAAAGTACGAAGCATAATTTACATGCACTCATACCTCCTGAAGCTAAATGAATCATTCATGACAAATTGGTGAAGACATAAAAGTATGAAAGCACATATATGGATATTACTTTCATGCAGTCCCCATGCATGGACATTTCCAAACCCTCACTGCCCTGATACTCACCACAAATATCTGGCTCTGTCAATCAAATTTAACAAGCTATAGATGGGGGGAGGCAGTGGCAGGGGCAGGGAGGGAGAGGGGGTGGGTGTGTTAGTGGCAGACCTCAGAACGAGACAGGAAAAAGACTGACAGTAAAGAGATTCAGATTCAGAAGAGTGACAGAGAACTGAATTAAAGTAACTGCAGGTAGAGCTGTGTATAATGACACCAGGCTGTGTTCATCTTGTGTTCATAGAGCCAAAGGTTTCACTCCAGGTTGTCCTGTCTGGAGCAAAATACAACACAATTGAGTCACTTTAGAGTATTGGAGTATTTATTAAGACGGGGGATGGGAAAAATAATCATCCAGCACAGAGTTCTAACGAGAAGAAAAAGCAATGTTTCAAATGTAGTTCAACCTCATCAAATCTTGAAACATCAGCCCTGTGTATCCTCTGCAGGATGGAATAATTGAGCTGACATTTGGAGAGGGAGCAGGCGATCAGCTTCTCTGTGTTCTGTCTGCTGTACCTTTTTCTCCAACTAATCTTCACTTCTATTAAATGTATTCTGCCTGCATGTGATTCTCAGTTTTTTTCTGTTCTTCCACTTTCTCACCCTTTCCCATGTCTCGCCTCACACTTGTTAAAATGTTTTCGTCAGCCACACTAGCAGTGTGCTATATGGGTGGCAATGTTGGTCGGTGGGTCGATCTGTCCATCCACCACTTTGGTCTAGACTGAAATATCTCGACAACTGTTAGATGGATTGTCAACATATTTTTTACAGATATTCATGGCCCCAGAGGATGAATCCTAATGACTTTGGTGATCCCTGAAGTTTCATCAAACGCCACCATGAAGTTGACATTTGTGGTTTAATTTATTTGGCCCAATATTTTGGTTTATAACTAAATACTTCCAAAAATAATGCCATTCCCCTCAGCCTCAGCTGTACTTTGTTTGGCAAATGTTAGCATGCTAACATGCTAAACTAAAATGCTAAAGATGCTAAATGGTGAAGATTCTACTAAAGATCAGCATGGTAGTATTGTCATTATGAGCATATTAGCATGTAGCTCGAAGCACCATTATACCCAAGTTTGGCTCTGTGAGGCTGTATGTAGGCACAGTGGTGCTTTGAGCAAAATGCTATAGTCAGCATTTTAACAAGCTCACACTGACAATGCTAACATGCTGATGTTTAGGAGGTATAATGTTTCACCATCTCAGTTTAGCGTGTTAGCATGCTAACACTTGCCGACTGGTACTAAACCCAAGTAGAGCTGAGGCTGATGGAAATGTCACTAGTGTTTCAGGTATTTAGTCAAAAACCAAAGTATTGGACAAATTGGACAGAATTTTGAATTTTGAATATTTGAATCTGGAACAAAGTGGTGAACGGACTGACTGACCAACATTGAAATCCCTAGAAAATAAGGGATGTACCAAAAAAGAGATGCACAAGAACATAATAAAGGTAAAGTTTAGCAAAAAAGATTCCGGATGTTAAATCATGCTTGGGTATGAGACCAGTGCACATAGTCGTAGATGAGATGACATTTTGGAGAAGCTACGCTCTGGAAATAATGCTGCTGAAATAGTGCTGTTAACACTTTGACTCCTCTTAGGCTCTGGCAGGCCCAGCCTAAAGCCTTGTGAGCACAAAAACTGTCTGCCTGGCTGACTGGAACATGTGCAGTCTTTCTGCAAAAATTGCATCACCTCATTGACAAATGTCATTATCGTTAGCTTCTCCACTGTGTCGGTTTCTCCAGGACTGAGAATCACTGGCCTCACAGCTGCTGAACTCTGAATACAACTTTGAATGCAGCACAGCCGGGTCTGGAACATTGCTTTGACTTTTTCATTCAGTGGTTCTGGTGGGACTTTACATCATAACAGAAAGTAAGTCGGATGAATCAGAGCCCATGAAAATGTTCTTTGATCCTTTTTTCTTCCTTATTCTCCACTTTTCTTTCTCATCTTCCTCTCTTTCAGAGCCTACCTTCCCCCCTTTTCTCTTCATTCTTACTCTTCTTCAAGGACATGATAAAGGATGATTTTCTCCTTGTTAGCTCGATCTAATGAGATCTATTCAATGCTGTACTTTTCCAAAAATATACTGTATGCGTCTAGTGAGCCTAAACAACAAAGTGGGGAAAAGCATCGCTCTGAAATGCTGAAATGCAGCAATTTGCCACTTTGCAGAAATGAATTTGTTTGGTGTCATAAGTAGCACAAAAAAAGCACAGGACGTTATGCAGCAAAGTATCCTGTTTCAAGTGGAAGTAAGTTGAATTACTAAATTAATAACTGTATGAAGGAAAACATTCATAGAAAATTCATGTTGTTTTAAAGAGTTGGTTAATCAAAATTACAAAACATTTTATACAATATAATATATATATATAATAGTATTGATGTAAAAATTCAACAGACAAATCTTTGTTAAGAATCAGAGCCCCCCTGGCCTGAACAGAACACACTGTCAACAATTGTCACAGGGACTATTTCTTCAGTAGGCAGTATTTCCACTGTTCACTGTTCACAGCGAGCTCGATGGATTATCCAGGACACCAGGGCACTGATTCTAAAGACAGATATCTCAAAATCTGGACAAAAAGCAAACAAACAAACAAAAAAATCAACAATTTGCATTGCTAGATACCACTAGGGATAAGTGAGAAATATATCTTTTGGTAATTTGGGTGAACTCACCTATAAGAAATTAAACTTTGTGTTTTGTTTTTGTTTTAAACATTATCTAGACCCAAATCCTCATGACCCCCAGTAGAATTGATGGTATGTACCTCATCTGCATATCAAGCAGCCCTACTGTGTGTGGTGTCCCTCCCATGTAAGTTTGGCCTAAATACAAGTTTTTTTCTGGAGATTTTGAGGTTTTAAATGCACTTTTTGTGACTACATTTCACTACTTTTTGTGTGGTTGTATATACTGTTTGTATAACACTATCTCATTAACTGTGTTCTATCTCAGAATAGTGTGAAACCATTGGCAGGACTGTTTATCGCGTCATCAACGTGCGTGTGCATGTGGGTCCCCGTGGGCGTAAAACGGTCGTGTCTAGATGGTAACTTTAGGAAAACATCATGGTTTGGGTTTAAATAATAAGTCAATGATAACTTGTAATTTCACTCCTGGGTGAAAGTCCTGTGCTTCATTCCCATCCATCCACCTTGACCTGTACCCTACACAAAATGTGTCGCTCTTTATACTACGCCACCTGACTTCCTAAAGCTTTCTGCTAGAAGACCCGCTTAAACTGCAACCAGAAACCGCAACAAAATAACGCTTCTCGTGGCAACATTCCAAAACGTCATCGCTTCTCATGGCTCCATGGTAACGGTACACAATGACAAACAACGCGCACAATGAAGAAACAACGCGTACAAATCTCGCGAGAGTTTTACAAATATAGGGTTACCATCTAGACACGGCCACGTAAAACGGGGACTCACTCAGGAAAAAAAACTGCTCCATAGCACTGCTAGAGGTCAGAAACTTCACAGGATACCTTGAATTCCTCATGTTTTCACTTTGAGCAGCATGCCAACAATGGACTGACATCAGACCACTACAGACCAGAAAGTCTGCCTGCGGTGTGCCCTGATCCCGCGCCAGCTGGGCTGGGTACACTCAAAAATCATAGATGGCAATTTGCTGATTTATGATCAAGTAATGCCGGTTAGGGTTTAATTACTGGAGGTTGCACAGCAAGTTTTGAGACTTAATAAAATCCACGTTCACGCAGGCTGCCTTCATCAGTTGGAGGGGGCGATTTCACTGTCAGTGAAAATGTGTTTAGTTTGACTGTGATACCGCAGTAACAGCACACATAAATCAGTCGGTAGTCTATAGCAAATGGTTATACACTTACATTTGGTGGAAAAGTTTCTTCTCTGAGGGAGCTCCTAAAGGCTACATCCACACTACTACGTTTTAGTTTTAAAACTTTTGCTACGTTTACACCTAGCGTCCACACTACTCCAGCGTTTTCTAAACGGAGCCCTTTTAAAACGCTGCTGACCCCGTTTTAGTTTAAAAACTCCAGGATTGCGCTTTAGTGAGGACGGGCAGGAACGGAGACGTTTTAAAACAATGATGCAGACACCCACGTTTGCTCCCTGAATGGGTTTTATCAGCCATGATGCGTCCTTCCCTGATTCATCACGCCCCTATAACATGACTCTTTTCCAGACAAAAACGAACAACATCAGCCTTGACTACCAGCGGTTAATTCAACATGAATAACAAATTAGTAACAGTTCCAACTGGTTGTTGGTCCCAACATAGTAATCTCTGCTCTTACTTCTCGCCATTGCTGTTCTTCATTTGTAGTAAGCAACCAACCAACCGCAGAGCAGACAATCTGCTTCCTGTTTCTTTTGCCATCCAAGTTTCAGAAACAAAAACAATCTGCCCTCAAGTTTTCTCAGTATCAGTAGGCTTTTAATTCATAACTAAATCTTGATAAGATTTTTGTATTCTTCATCCTGTTTCCGTGTCTTGACTGACCCCAAAAGAAAGCTGAGACAAAAAAGAAAATCCTTTGGACATTAACAATTCTGCTGCTGCAGCTCATGACCACACTGACTTTTTCAGATTGTATTTGTCGCCAACGCACTTCAGGATATTGGATGGACTTTTGATCTTTGTGCCACTTGAAATAATAGCATGAATGATTGAAAATGGTCAGAGGTAAAATGAAGCTGTTCAACTGGTGGGTCAGTGTCTCTGGAGTTCTTTTGGCCATGGGTTTGTCTACGTAGCAAAGTGCTGCTGAGTTCATCCAGGTGGAACTGACATGAATATATAAATGGAAAAGTTCATGACACCATATTCTAAGTTCAAAACTGGTGTGTACCCCATCAGCAGAACTAGAGCTGACACACACAAACCGATACACACCCACACACCTAGAACCAGACATGTGGACGCACACACATTTGTAGCACATTTTTTCCCTTTCTCTCTGTCTCGCTCTCTCTCTCTCTCACACAAACACAAACACATTTAGATTTACAATTCCTGTTCCACGTCTCACCTAAAAATTGAATGCCAGGTTGCATATCTTTCCGCTTGGTCATGATTTTATAATCTACATTTTCTGCAAGAATGCTTGTAAAGATTTTGCTACTAACAGCACATAATTGGTTTATGGGATTCGAGGTAGTGTTTGTCGCAGTTCAGTTAAAGGTTTCACAATCCATTGTTGCAGGGAAAGCAGAACTTTCCTCAACCTGACTGGGATCATTGCATGATGAATGGAGGGAAAAATTACCTCTTGCGAAAACAAAAAGTTGCTAAAACACAGAAGCAAAAACTTGAAAAGAAAACATTGTTGGGGGTGTCTCTGAAGAACATATTGCAAATATGCTGCAGTTGTATTTTTGTACTGAAACTGTGGGAGTCATCTGCTGATGTTAAAATATGAATCTGTTTCTTATTTGTAAGCTGATGTTTCAGGCTGTCAGGAGTCCATGAGAGGCACTGTATGTCAAAACAACAAACTTTGCACGTCTCATTGTGGATTATTGTGTGTTAACGACAAAACTAAGCTGCTACAGATGTCTCCTTCATTATTTCTTGATTTGGTAGCAAGGCTGAGCCTCTTTATCAGACAAATGTTGCAGCAGCAGCATCCAGAGGGGGACGAAAATAATTCGAAAAACGACTGGGTCAGCATCTGTGTTAAGAGGAAGGAAACTTTCCTCAAGTTGGCTTTTTCTCCCTCACCCTCTGTGAAAAACACTAACTGGAAAGTGACAGTAACAGGTAACTGGCAGCTGCCTTGGTAGAGGTATTGTAGGCTCAGTGGGTCAGCAAATGCCCTCTATTTCACGTTAAATACATCTGTGCACAAAGTGGGCAACATTACATTCAGATAATATAGGCCTTGTACATTACTAGTATTTCGTAGCACAATTTGTATACAGTACTGGTAAAAGAAATAAGGCATAAACTTGAAGGGTTGAATGTTTTTTATTGAAATTGTTGTGTGTATTAATGATGTGTGTTTTGCAGATATTGTAGCAGCCTCTCAGCTGAAATCGATTGAAGGCCGGCGCTGTAAAGACAAACATATACACTTAGTTTGGCAAGTTTGGTTTCCTCAGTATATTGTGCTCATTGTGGTATAGCCGTTGCCAAATCGATGGATTGAATTTAGTGTTAACTGTTTGATTGTGCAATAATATAATGTGTAATGTTTGTGTTCCGGTAACTCACCTCTGTTGTGTCTTCTCTTCAGTGTGTTCAAGCTAAAAGACTCCCCAGGTTATCTCAGCACCTATTTAAAGGTTCCGGGAGATACCATGTGCTAATTAGTATAGGGGTGTTAGTGTACTTAAATCTGCTCTCTAGTATAGATGTATTTTTTAATGTATTGGTTGTGTTTCTTGTAGTTTTGATGTCAGGTGAGGGACGAGTTTCCCTGTATCTGTGGCAGGCTATATAAAGCTGCCAGTTTCCATCAAGCGCTGCTGCTCTCAGGATCACATGCTGCCTGTGGTCCACAGTATTTTATATGGAGAAGTATGACTGCTACTGTACTGTGTCTTTATTGTGGGTGAAATAAACACCTGGTTGGTCTGCACCTAACCTCTGCTTCAAGTCTCCTGCTGTTTAAAGTCCAGCCGCTACACGGCCATCCTAACAGGCCTGTACAGTAAGTTGACAGTGTGTTATAGTGTCTATCTAAAATGAGCAGATAGACATTACATTTACTGCGCACACACATGGTGGACTTGATTCTCTCCCGTGGGATAGAGGTGTCTGCCCTGCCTGTTTCTTCTGTCTGGTCCGCCATGTTGGATCACTTTCTAATTAAATTAGCACTAACCTGTCCTTCTAATGTTGGCACCGATGTTTTTACTACGCGCCATATTGGCCTGTCAACTTTAGTGGCACGCCTGCAGTCTTTGCTCCTTTCTCAACAACAACAGAGCCTGTTGAAACGTGTACTAGTGACTTAAACAAAGCCCTTTCTGCCCTTCTAGATTCAGTTGCACCTCTTTCTATTAAACATAGACAGTCAAACACAGGTCTACACCTTGGTTTACAGTTTTAACACATGCTTGTAAGCAGGCCTGCAGGAGATTGAAGTGAAAATGGCAAATAGAAGTTTTCTACCTCGCATGACATGAGAGTGTTTTGTACAGGCTTGCTCTAACCCTAACCCTGCAAAAACAGCCTATTTCTCTTGCTTAATCAGTAACAATAAACACAATCCCAATCTGTTTGATACTGTAGCTGAACTTACTCAAAAGCAGCCATCTGTCAACTGCTCATCCTTTACAGCTCATGACTTCTTAGATTTTTTCTGTAGTAAAATAGATGAGATAAGACACAAAATTACTTCCTCATCTCCAGCTACCTCTGCAGAATCAGTTGTACAATACTCACATGCTGAATCCCAGCTAGTTCTTACAATTTTTAAACTATCTCTCTTTTGACATTGTCTAAACTGGTTTTAGCTTCAAAACCAACTACCTGTCTCCTTGACCCTCCTCCAGCTAAACCTTTTAAAGATATCTTGCCATCTCTCCGATCTACAATTTTGAATATGTCCCAACTAACTGCTGTGGTTAAACCATTACTTAAGAAACCACACCTTGATTCAGGATATCTCAATGAGTATAGACTAGTCTCTAACCTTCCATTCTTTTCAAACGTATTAGAAAGAGTTGTGTCCCAGCAACCTTCGGCTCACATAAGTAACAGAAATATTTATGAGCTGTCATTCCACTGTAATGGCACTGACTAAAGTGATAAATTACATTTTGATTACGATTGATTCAAATCTACTTCACTATTTCTATTACTGGACCTCAGTGCAACTTTTGATACCACTGATCACAGTATACTCCTATACAGTCTTGAAAGCTACTCTCTGGCCTGGCTCTTGCATGGTTAAAATCTTATCTTTCTGGAAGAACATAGTGTTTCTTATAATAACATTACATCATTATTTTCTGATGTGAAATATGGAGTACCTCAGGGCTTTGTTCTTTGTCCTCTGCTTTTCTCTTTATATATTACACCTCTTGGCCAAATTATCTGCAGTTTTGGAATTAATTTCCACTGCTATGCTGATGAAACTGAGATGCTGGTCATTGGCCCTGCTCGACATAAACATCAGTTTGATCAATCAACAGTTCGACAAAGTTCTCAAAGTTCGACAGCCAAGAATCTTGGTGTTGCGCTTGATCCTACTCTCTCTTTTGATCAGCACGTTAAAGAAATCACTAAGATCGCCTTTTTCCACTATCGCAACAAAGCTAAAATTTGGTTTGGTTTTCTGTCCTTGGCTGATGCAGAGATCCTATTTCATGCCTTTGTTTTATCTAGATTGGATTACTGCAATGTTTTGTTGTCTGGCCTACTGCCAACAACTACTGAAAGTCAGAACACTGGAGCTAGGCTAGGATCTTAACTAAAACCAGAAAATTTGACCATATTTCCCCAATTTTAATTTAACTGACTCCCTATCTATGTCAGATCAGACTTTGAGGTGCTTCTGATGACCTATAAAATTGTAAATGGGCTTGCCCCTTCTTATCTCACTGATCTCATTAAGTCTTACATCCCATCCCGTGTTCTCCACTGTCAGAATACTAGGCTCCTGTCTATCCCCAGAGTTAAAAAGAAGTCAGCTGGCTGCAGGGCTTTTTCCTATCGTGTCCCCTTTCTCTGGAGTAATCTTCCTGCTGACATCAGACAGTCTGACTTTAAATTAATTTAAGCTGAAAACTCATCTTTTTGCTTTACCTTTCAATTAGTACTTATCCTTCCATACTTCAGGCATCGTACCTGTTACCACTTTACTTCCGACGAGTCAGTCTCAGTCTCAATGAATCTATTAACATTACGACTTATAGTCCATGTTTATCCTGCCAACAAGAATTCAAAAAACAGACTGCAAACATTTTGATATGAACTGTGTTTCTCTAACTCTCTGCTGTTTTAGTTTCTTTGCCCTAAAAGCTGCCAAGTTGTGCATGTTTTTTGGCGAAGGTTTTTTCCTCATTCTAATCGAGGATTTAAGGACAGAGGGTGTTGTATGCTGTGCAGATTGTAAAAGCCCTTGAGGCAAATTGTGATTTGTGATATTGGGCTACATAAATCAAATTGACTTGACTTTACACATTGGTGCTCCCCAGAGGATGAACCATTTCCATTTTTGACACTCGATCACCACCATTAGGCCAAAATGCCATCTTTGCATACAAGATATCGCTTAATCAAACAAGTGGATTACTACTACCACATTCATGCTCCCATGAGAATAAACCCCCATGGTTTTGATGATCCCATGACTCCATCACAAATAAGGAGAAACGTTCTCAGTATGTTGTTTGTTCACTCATATCGTTTTGTATAATAAACATAGTAGCTTGTAGGAACTGCTAGCAGGGTTGTAGATTTGTCCCACTGTTACACCAGCTGTTGCCCCTCTTGCTGTTGGCCATTATAGTCTCACAAGGCTATTAATTGGCAGTCCTTCACCTTGATTAAAGGGCAACTGTTTGCCACTGACAGTATTGCCTACAGGTGATGTGCTTGTAGTGGCAGCAGATGGTGGCATGTGTTGGCTTTGCTCCTGCTGTTGTCTTGGCTAATGAATTGGGCGTGTCAGCTTCTTGTAAACAGAAACCAAACCTGCACTATTATATTAATCAACGTCACTACAAGCCTGGTAGAATAATATCAGCTTTGTTTTGTGAACTGACAAAATTGTAATACTACTTTACATGTGAAAATTGTGGATTTAAAAATAAAATGTTTTAATCCGCATTTGTCGAGTGGCTCCAGGGAAAGGTATGTCTTTTGGTTGGCCTGTTGGTCAGTTGGCCTACTACCTTGAACCAGACTGACAACTCTTAGATGAATTGCCTTGGAATTTGGTACAGATATCCATGGTGTCCAGAGGATGACTCCTAAAGACTCTGGGGATCACCATGAGTTGACATTGAGTAAAATGTAGTACAGGCATTCATGTTCCCCTCAGGATGAATTATAATAACTTTAGTGATCCCCTGACTTGTCATCTAGTGCCACCATCAGGTCAAAACTTGAATTTGTCCAATACTTTGTTTATATCTTAATACCTGCAAACCTAATGACTCTCCCATCAGCCTGAGATGTACTTTGTCTTTAGTGCTAATTAGCAAATGTTAGCATGCTAACACACTAAACTAAGATGGTGAGCATGTTAAACAATATTGCCGCTAAACATCATCATGTTAACATTGTCATTGAGAGTATGTTAGCATTCTGACATTAGCATTTAGCTTAAAGCACTGCTGTGCCTTGGTACAGCCTCACAGAGGCGTTAGCATGGCTGTAGACTCTTAGTCTCGTTGAATAAAGAGTAAGAGACTATGATCAACCGTGATTCATTCGCCACAGACATGTTGAATATAACCTTCTCCAGCTACTTCTGCTTACATTCATACTGTCACTATCTATGCAATACCACACATAATTTTAGTTGTATTAAGCTGGCAATGAGCCATGGTCTTATAGATGCACCGTAGGCCTGGCCCGTTTAATTTTCAACCAATTTCCTAGCTCTTGTAAACACTTATCAAGGGAGTCTAGCCTTTAGCATAACCCTTATAAAGGATACGTCCTCCAATTCCCTTTTCTATTTTATTTGCTAAATCATTTAGTAGCTTGCCGTGAACCTGAGGAATGCCACAGATACAATCTTCCATTTGTGAGATGATTTTTTAGACCCCAAGGTGTCTGTCCCAGTGTAGTAGTCAGTAATGTTTTTAAAGTTTTGTGGGAACATTAAAGTCCTTGAAGATCCCATTTAAATCCTCACAAGTACCGGTGTGTGTGTGTGTGTGTGTGTTTAGAAGCTTAAGTAGTTACAGCCTTTTCTGGAGCACATACTGGTTGTCCTTTATTACCTCTGTAAAGGGCCTAAGGCCTTGCAGACTTACAGCAGTTAGCTGTGCAGCCCTAAATTGCTTGGCGTGGTCCCTAAGCAAACTCATCCGTTTTGCTGCATGTATTATCATATTTCTAAATCCACCTGATACTCTTCTGGAACTAATTGACCACTTTCTGTGGAAATAAAGCATCAAGGACAAACAGGGACCCCCTCATCTGATTTCCATGAACATGTTCACTATGGCCTCAAGAACTCATACACACATGCTCGTCCACATAAACACACACACAAACACACACGCACACACACACACACACACACACACACACACACACACACACACACACACACACACACACAGACCTGCTAAGGCCTAACAGAGTTTAAAACTCAAGTCTTCTAAATTCCCTGGTGTGCAGTCTTCCCTCATATGTATGTTAATGAATCACTGTCTCAGCAAAACACACCCTCAACAGCAGGGGAGTTTAAAGACCAAAGGCTCTGAATGAACCTCACTGTCCCGAGAGATTCCCCTTCCAACATGTCTCCCCTTTCTGTACCGTCATGATGTTTTTAAGACAGGTTTTTACATTCCTCAAGTCAGCATTTGCAACAACAGCCTTTGTCCACGGTAACTCACGGTAATGTGTGAATGGATGTGGTTTGCTGGTGTGTGAGCTTTGTCTCCAATGTGACTGACACCTGACACTGTGAGCGGCAGATTCTGCATAACGCTGGCTAAGCACATTGTCATCTTATCATATGGTAAAGAAAAGTTTGGGGGAAACTTGTTATGGACAGGAATAAAGCACCGGCTTTGTTATTTCACACATTCAAATGGATGCTGATAGTAAAGCATAATTGGACACTTCCCAATAGTATCCTGAGGCTACTATCGTCCTGGCCTCTCTTTGTATATTTCTCACACCTGAAATTGACTCAAACACAAGTTTTCATTAAATTAATGTATATGTATATATGTGTGTGTGTATATACTGTATGTATATGTGTATATATACATATACATACATATATAGTTATTGCGGAGATCTAGAAACAAGGCAACATTGCTAAAGGCGGGGCAAGAAACACAAGAGGTCAAACGATCATACAGGTTTTAAACAAACCCCCAGTCTTTTTTGGTAGAGAAAACCAAGGCAAATGGTTGAAAATACACAGAAAAACAGTTTTCCTGTTTTACCTCCAAATAAAATGGTTTAAATAATCTAGCTAAACTTTTGATTTACTTACAATCTGCAAGATCACCTGATCGCTTGCGTTTCTGCTATTTTGTAGGGATGTTACCATGTTCCCAGATCTCATTTTCATAGGCCAAAACTACAAAAATATGGGCCCAAGTTCTAATAAACAATTAATCCTTTAAGATTGTTGGTGGAATATTTGATTACGCCGCAATGCCTTTAAGGTATGGGATAAAGTCAGGGGATTTTAGTTTTAAATGCATGAGCTTCATACCAATTATTTCTTTTTAATTAGTGACAAACGCAGCAGGAAAAAAGGAGAGGACAAGAAAAAAGAAGCATGAGGCAGGAAATTAATTCAGCTTGATTAAGTGATTGTTTATGAGGGACCAGAACCATTAAGTAGAATGTTATTTTCCCCGCAATCTCTTTTAAATAGCCCTTGTCTTTACACATTGCTTCATATCCTGCTGCACAGCTGTTGTTTGTCACAAGCTTCAGATTAAGCAAGTGTGTGTTTGACTAAGATTTGGATATCCATTGCTACAGATGGATGTCTTTAGATATACACTTCCTCTATCCCAAGACAAAAGACTTGATTTCAGTATTGCTTCGTTATGATGCTTGTTGTTTGTCTTCTCTATGGGTGATTGCTCAACACGCTCATCATCCAATAGAGGGGATCAGTATCAAGACTGTTTTGTTAATGGTAATGAAGGCCTCTCTAACTTTGGACTATTTCCTTGATGACCTTGGTCTATTGTGGGCAACTAATGTTTTTGTTTTATAATGGGGGTGGGGGGTGGGAGGGGTCAGTACCCCATTATGGTATTTTTAGGAGAAAGGTTTTAAGGTAAAGACAGCCTTTCTGGCTATATTTCCTCTTGTATAGGAGGCAACAGCTCATACTATTTGCTGTTTGTAAAGTGTGAAATTCTTTTTTTGGGTGTATGTGTTGCAGGCCCCAAGTGTGAGTTACCTGGGAACAGAAGATGTGTCTTGTTTTTTATATTTAAATTTTAAATTGAATTATCTTGTCCTCTCTTCATCTAAATCACCTTTATTCCATGTTCAAAATAATTTTTCAATAAGTTTTGCAATTTGTAACATCCATCCACATATTAAACTATTAAACCGCTGTTATAGCTAACTTACAGCTTCTGAATACTTTTCTGTCATACAGAAATAGTTCACTTACCAAGTACTAATGTAAGGTCTTTATGTGTACTCCAACCCACATTCAATCAATGCTGCTTTCACCAGCTTCCAAAATATCCTATTTTAATACATGACAACCTGTTTTGCTGTTTTACTGCTGTCATGAGGTTCTATTTCAAACTCCTCAAAAATTGGAAAAACACAGGCGTAGTCAGAAAATATTATGATGGTGTGATTTATTATGCCGGCCTCCTGAGGTGCAAAGAGTGTGAATATTTACAAAAATATAACACATAACTATACACTAAACATGAAACTCGCTCATGTAACCACACTTTACCTCGTTGCATTGTACACAAACCTTGGCTTAACAGTTATGCTACGGCACAGGTGTCAAGTAGCCACAGTGACAATAAATAAATACCGACAGTAAGGCCACCAGTTTGTCTCATTGTTTACACACATGAGCTAGCAAGACTGCATTACAGTGGCCTGGAAAATTCTAACCAGCTAAAAGTTTCTAACCAGCCCAATCATTAAATTTTTCATATCAAACTTCATCAAAACAACATCAGACAGGCTTTGAATGTCTAGGAGACGTTTGCTCAGAAGGCTGTTCTCTGAACTAACACTCATTCTGCTGGATACTCCCCTCGTGGCAAAACTGAGGAACTGCATTTTAAGAAATAAAGCTTTAAACCTTAATTCAAGAACATGAAAAATGTGGCCCCTTTTCATTTAAAACACATAACAAGTCCAACTTAACAATTGTGACTATACATTTGTAGGTGAGTATTAAGAAGCTCAAGAGCTTGTCTTAGCATGTTATGTTTCATAATGTTGTTGTATGTTGTCTGTCTGCTGGTTGTACTAAAATAAATAATAATTTTCATTAATTACAGCAAAATGATATTGCAGTAAGCAGGAAATGGGCAATACTTCATCATCACTGTGGTTATTACATTTGTTTTAAAGAGAAAATAATTTGAGAATTAAAAGTGCAGTATTGTATGTTTATGAAGATAATGGGCAGGAGTACTGTGGAGTGCTTCAGAACCTACTATTATCAATTTTAGCTTTCTAACATTTGGGTGAGCCCATTTACACTTTTGCCTCCTCTTACAACCTTTTTCACAAAAAGCTGAATAACACAAAGGCAGAGCAGCGACAGTAAAAACCAGTGAAATAAAGGAGGGTAGATATGATGGCACAGAGAACAGGGTCACATGGTGTATACAGGAGCCATGAAGTGAAGGTAAACCTAGCCCGTCAGTAATGAAGATCCTCTCAGGGTTCTGAGATGAAAGTGATGGATGTTACTTATGAAGTGGAGCCAACACCGTGACTCTTGTCCGTAAACATCTGCAGGGTAAAACTAAGGCTTTAATTCAATTCAATTCAGTTTTATTTATATAGCGCCATATCATAACAAAGTTATCTCAGGGCACTTTTTCGAATAGAGCAAGTCTAGACCGACTCTTTATATTTACAGAGACCCAACAGTTCCCACCATGAGCAAGCACTATGGGACAGTGGCAAGGAAAAACTCCCTTTACCCTGCAATATTTTTATCACAATGATTGTGTGCAATGTGAAAGGGGTCACTAGAGATGAAGAATTATCACCCAAGTCTACGGTATGTATGTATGGCCAGCACATTATGCTGTCATCAACCTTGTTTCCACCAGAAGCAGGCATCTGTTTTCAGGCAGCTGGAAAGGATGAGTGCTTCAGTATACCTGCGTCTGGACCTTTAAATGTATCGAACTTTCAAGTTTTGTCATGTTTTTGAGTATTAGGTGTTGCGCACCTTTCAGACCACGCTAACTGGACGTGCTGGTACTGAGTGGAAATACCACAATTTATGCTTCATTATCCTTCAAAAAATGTCAAGTTGCAGGCTACATTATGAAAGGGTGCTGCAAGATATATTCATTTCCATTTTTTTTACTTTACACTTTTAGTAAGGTTTCATCACATACAAAATAGGCATTTACATGAACATTTTATATAACACTTTCTAACATATCAAAATTAAGGGAATAGGCAGCAGATGACATCAACATATTAAAAACCTAGTTAAATATGCAGTAGCTGCCGCTACAGCACAGGGTTGCCTTAGTAACGCCCTCCGGCATGTTTTTCTGGGAGCACAGCAGTTGGGGGTTTATCACGTGTCAGAAAAAGCAACTGGCAGAGAATGGAAAGATTTGTAATGGTGCATAAA
This sequence comes from Macquaria australasica, assembly GCA_005408345.1. Taxonomy (NCBI): domain Eukaryota; kingdom Metazoa; phylum Chordata; class Actinopteri; order Centrarchiformes; family Percichthyidae; genus Macquaria; species Macquaria australasica. Next base: position 69,904 of record SEMN01000929.1, on the reverse strand, counting down.
GCTCAAAGAAATGCGGATTCAACTCAATCCGAGATGAGTGAACCTGAGCAGACCAAAAGAAATAAAGTCAGGATGTACAGTGAAAGTTACTTGGCTTACGGCTTTTTGTGGATAGGGGAAGCTAGCTGTCCCACACCGTAATGCCTCATCTGCAGGGAAAAACTGTGAAATGCAGCAATGGTGCCAAGTAAGTTCAAAAGATATCTCAAGACAAAACAACTTAAGATAGTCCAAGTGACTAACAGAGCTAAATGGAAAACAGAATCAGTGTATGATGTCATGTGTGCGTATTTCTGACAAAGCTCAGGAGGCAAACTACCTGATGGATGAGCTCATAGCAATAACGAAGAAGCCCCATACCATTGGTGAATCACTCATCCTGCCAGCTTGAAAGAAAATTGTGGGGGTAATGATAGAATTTTACCAGCTTCTTCAGCTGCATTTGATCCTGTTATCTGACAACACAATAAACGATGTTGATGACATGTCCACTGACATCGAGGCTGTGTTAAATGAAACATTACAGAAAAGTGGCAGATTTGCTCTACAAATGCTGCATAGTGAAGCCCCCAGATCTTATTGCACTTTTATAATAAGTTATCCAGGTTGTCACTTACATCAAGTCACATCCCTTGAAGTCAAGACTGTTTACCTTACCTTGTGATGAGATGGGGTCTGAGCATCATAGTCTGCTGCTACATACAGAGGTCCGCTGGCTTTCAAGGCTAAAGGTGTTGTCTCGCATTTATGAGCTCCAGGACGAACTGAGGCAGTTTTCAACTGAGCATAACTTGCCATACAAGGAGCAGATTGACGATGAGCTGACGTGGGCTAAGCTTGTCTACTTGGCTGACATTTTGTGGCCACTTTAAATAGCTAAACACATAAATGCAGGGCAAAAATGAAAACATTCTGACAGACAATCAAGACAGAGTGTTGAACAAGAATCTTGATATCCCCTAAATATCAGAGGCCCTGCTGCATTCCTATTCAATGGAATCTGAAAACATTGGACGAATGATTTGAGTGTTATTTCCCCTCTGTGAACAGTGAGGACTATGGCTGTGTCCGTGACCTGTTCAACTCCCTGACATCAGAATCTGCGAAGATGTATTAGATCCCAGGAGGAACTTGCACAACTCAAAATGGGTCGAACTTAAGAAGTTAGATGCTTGATCGAATCTGTTAAAGAATACGTTCAGGTCATTTGCCCACTTCTGATCCCCCGCAGGCCGGGGCTTGGAGTCCATATGGCCCGAGATGGTTTTTTGGCCCCTCCAAACTCCTCTGGTGTTATTTTGCTGCAGCTGACTCTCCAACTTCATCCTGTAGCTGTTTTTTCCCTCCCTGATCCTCCTCCTCAGCTCTCGCTGGACACTCTTTAACTCCTCCTTGTTACCCGATACAAAAACCCTCTTTTTTTCCTTGAGGAGAGCCTTAATATCAGGAGTGATCCAGGGTTTATTGTTGGCAAAACAACGTACAGTCCTGGTGGGGACGGTGTTTTCCACACAGAAGTTTATGTAGTCCGTCAGACAGTCTGTAAGGTTGTCAATATCCTCCCCATGAGCGTCACTAAAAATGTCCTATACAGTAGTGTCAAAACAGTCCTTCAGAGCATCCTCTGCTCCGTTAGACCACTTCTTCACTGTGCGTGGGACAGCAGGCAGCCTGCGCACAAGAGGTCTGTAGACAGGCCTGAGATGCACAAGGTTGTGATCAGATCTGCCCAGGGGGGGGAGACTCAATGAGATGTATGCATCCTTGGTGTTGGCATAACATAAGTCCAGTATTCAGTTGTCTCTGGTATGGCACGTAACATACTGGGTAAATGTGGGTAGAGAGGAGGACGGAGGGGCATGATTAAAATCACATTTGGGTGCTGTGTCTGCAGCCTGCTTACTGCTGAGAGCAGGATATCACAGGCTGCATCAGCATTAGCAGAGGGGGGGATGTAAGCTACCATCACGATGGCATGCGAGAATTCCCTCGGTAGATAGTTTGGCCTCATGCTAACAGCTAGCAGTTCAATGTTCTTGTCGCAGGTTTGCTCTTTAACAGTGATGTGCCCAGGGTTACACCATCTGTCATTAACAAACACTGCCAGCCCTCCTCCCTTCCTCTTACCGCTCTCCATCGTCCTGTCCGCCCGACATAGATGGAAGCCATTCATCGAAACGTTCGTATCCGGAGTTAGCGCGGTTAGCCAAGTCTCCGTGAATAGCATGATGCTACACTCCCGGTACTCCCTCTGATGCCGGGTCAGCGCCGCCAGCTCGTCCATCTTATGGGTGATATGAAATGCTTACATTTATAAGTTTACGTGTGTATGCGTGTATGTATGAGCGCTGGTATCAGCAGCAGCCGAGTCCAGTCAGGTCGAATCAAGTATACAGGTTTATTGTACTCAACACAGGTTGTAATTCTCCCATTTTGATAGCTGTCAATTAGTTTCATAGTACATAAATCCCAGTAGGTGAGAGAGACTGAGAGTCTTTGTTAGTGTCAGTCTCAGAGTGTGAGGCTGTAGCCGGCACATCTCGAAAAAGCCTCAGTAGAAATTAATACATTTGTTTTGCTAGCACTAGCTGAAAAGCTTTTAATAACCAATTTTATCCTACCTGCTTAGCCAAACAGTAGACAGACTAAAATAGCAGCAATCTGGGGAAGAAAGTTGAAAGTAGGAACTTTTTTCTCAGAAGTTGACGGAGATCAAAACAGAACAAAACAAATACAGATTTTTGGACTTAAGGCGGGCAGAAACACATCTCCAAAGGGATGCTAATGTTGCTCTGTATCTGCTGCATGTGTAATAAGCATGCTAACATGATAGCCATAACAACTTTAGGGATAGGGCTGTGGGTTTTTCAGGTCGTTGTTCAATCAATAATTGCTAGCACTAGCTGAAAACCTTTAAATAACCAACTGTACGCTACCTGCTTAGCACCTAACAGTAGACAGACAAAAATAGCAACTATCTGGTGAAGAAAGTCAAAAGTACCAGCTTAAGACTGAAAGAATTTTCTCAGAAGTTGACGGAGACCAAAGCAGAGAAAAAGGAATACAGATTTTTAGACAGAAACAAATCTCCAAAGGTATTCTAATGTTGCTCTGTGTCTGCTGGATGTGTAATACGCATGCTAACATGTTAGCCGTAATGTTTTTTGGGTTGTTGTTGAGTTCTTCTGCCCAAAGTGGCTAAACCAATCAATAATTGCAGTTTTAAATATATATATATATGTTTTAAATATATATATCCTTGTTAATCACTTACATTTAAGGTAAGTTATCATTTACACAATGATGTCTGTGTGATGTCAGAGTGTCTGTGTCACCTCAACTTTCTCAAAGGCTCAGCAAATGATAACTGTCTACTCACTGAAGTGGATTCACCATTAATGTAGAGAGAGATAGAGGCACAGGAAGGATACAGAGAAGATGAGAGACACCGAGATTAGAGAGGGAGGAAAAGTGAGGGTGATACACAGCCCCATTGTGTCATCTTTTCCCAATTTCTTTAGGCCTACCTTAAATAATCTGAAAAGTGATGTTTTTTTTAATTAGTACCGTCGCCATCCAGAATGTGAATATTGCTGTATAGCTACATGTGTAGAAGAAGTCACAGTGGGTCACTCCAATTAGCTTGATAGCAAATGTAGAAAAAGTTCCCGCAGTGATAAGGTGTTTGTATAACCTCAGCACCTGACATTTGAGGGCGAAACGTGTGTGGTGTTGTGTCTGGATGTGTGTTTGAGTGGGTAAATTAGCTTACTTAGTTGCACTATACTGTACAGGAATCATTGTGACAATCTTAATTACAGTTCTCTCAAGGGTATAATTTTTGTTCTCCAGAAAGCACATTGTGGAGGTTGATGGCATAAAAGAACACAACATGCAGCCGATAACCTTAAAAAAACAGTGAAATAAATAGCAAACAAAACCAGAGAAAAACATTTATTAGAAAACCTTTAGTGGTCTAATATTCCACATGCAGTACCTGACAAATGCATTAAAGCAAGAAAATACATCACTGTAGACAACAAAAACAGTGTTGTTTGTCATTGTCTAATATCTGACCCACAGTGACCACATATTCCTACTAAAGTAAACCAAAAACCAATTACAGCTGCAATTATTATTTTGTTTCTCATAAAAGCAGCCCACACACACACACACACACGGAAAGTAACATAAACCCAATCCTCTATCAGTGGAATAATAAGACACACTGATATACACTACATATGTCCACGCCTCCCATCCTGTGTTATTTTTGCCATTCTTTAATGATGCTTCTTAGGGTGCAGCAGAAACACAATATACAGGCCGCAAGCAATTTCGCTTGGCTTGTTAATCCAGATTAATTATGTCAGGAAGAGGCGGTGTTTTTTTGCCTTGATTCAATACAGGCCTACAGTATATTTGTTTTAGCCTCGGTTTAGAAATGAAATTCTGTGTTGCTACAGTGTGTAGGCTCCTGTATTGTTTTTTATATAAGAAGGTCTCTGTGGCAGTGGGCTTTGTAAGTGAAGCTGGTGTCAAACCAGTCACTCAACCCGTGATGACTTGACGAAAAGGCTTTTGTAGCTTGAATGTATTTTTGAATGTGTGATTATGTCAGCTATCATCCAACTGTTCTCGGTTTAAGTCTCATTGATGCTCTCTCTGTACGCTCTTGCAAAAACCCGAATGGGCATTTGGCAAAGTTTCAAAGCTTTCAACAATTCTCACTGATCAGCATTCAATCAAGCGAGGTGTTGCTAGGTTACAGCGCTGAGATGCTGGGAGTTAAGTGAACATCCAGTGGTCACTTCTTATAAAGGGTCTGTCACATCAAAATTCTATAACTGTGGAAATGTGCTAATAGGACTTAAAAATATGTGGGAAAAGAGCTCCAGTACACCCACATGGTTGCTGTAACCACTGTGTGCTAAAAAATTAGATCAGTCATCATTAAGCATCACTTGGCAACTGGTGCTGATTAGCGTGGATTTCCAAACCTTAGTGTGAGGCTGTGGTCAGCGCAGGTTGTTGGGCTGAAACCTGCTTTTAAGCACTAAGAAACAGCAGCAGACTGACTGTTGAATCTGTATTTCTGACATCAAGAACTGACAAGATAATTAGTTCTATAAATACTGTATGAGATCTACAAATTTCAGATGAAGGCAGTGCAAACATCTAATCAAATGACATTTCTTTTGATAGACAAAGAAATATACACCATTAAGTGGAAGTTGTGTAACAATTTATATTTAGTCCACAGTTAAATGCTATTCATGCTCATCATGTAATGTAAATAAAGTATAATATAGTATTATATTCGGATTCAGTGGTTATATATCAGCAATACTTGCTTGCTTAACTGTATTCACCTCCTCCTTTACTCCTCATTTTGACTCTGTTGTCCATTCAGGTTATTAAGATTTGTATAATGTTAATGGTTGTTGGAATTGTGTTTGTTCACGTAAATGTAGCCCATAAAATTAGCTAAATAGTTAACAACTGATGTCTTCTTCTTTCCCTGATGACCAGCACTTCTGTCAGAGACACTTAAGTCAGAGGGTATATAGGACCACTTATTGCATAAACAGGTATACACTTTAATTCGGCAGAACAGGCTCTGCTCCATCCGGTGCTTCCCAGTGAATCCAAGCTGCACCTCAGGATTCATTGGTGAACACAATACACCCCTCCAGGGCTGAGCAGAGAAGAACCCAACAGGAAATATTTGTATAAGATACACAAAATGCACAGAGCAAGAGATGCCATCGCCATGCCAAGTATGACATTAAGAAACTAGACCAGGAGGAGCCAGGTTGGAGGACACAGTCTTAGTCATTTTTCATTCAGTAATGGTGAAGAAGAAGATGTATGTACAAAGGTCACTGAAAATACCTTCCAATTGGCTGGCAGGTGTCCGTTAAAATTGCATCAAACTCAGTTCTGGACAAGTTTAACCACAGTTCTAAATCAATGTGCAAGGTATAATATAATACACTGCAGGTAACCATAGCAACCATACCTTGTCTTCATGATACATTACCAGTCAACTCTCACTGGTGAAACAAAACTAAGTTAAAGCTGCACTCAATATTTTTAGGTCAAGTCAAGTCAAGTCAAGTTTATTTATAAAGCACATTTAAAAACAACAGCAGTTGACCAAAGTGCTGTACAATCAAAGTAGCAAAAACCCATAAAACACAATAAAACATAAGTACAAAAGACAATAAAATAAAATAAAATTTAAAACAAACAAAAAAAAAACCAATATAAGGTAAATAAGGTCAACAATATACCAAATGACTAAATGTAATGTGAGAGGGGTCACTCATAGTGACAATCCTACAGAGAATTATCACCCAACTCTGCAATTCCTGTGAGCTGTAAAGAAAGTTTTAGTGTCTCTCAGCTCATTGTTTTGGTTTGGTTTGTTTTCAGCTGTAGCAGGCAGCTGTCTTCAGTACAAAAGCTCTGATAAACCCACTGTACGCTACCTGCCCAGCAACAACAACAACAAAGTTAGCTAGCTACCAAGTAGCTGGAGAACACAGTGGAGCATTTAGCAGCTAAATAACCAGATATTTCCCTCAGGAGCTAATGGAGACCAAAAATAAACACAACAATAAAACACACAACTCCAAATAAATGCTAATGTTGCTCCGTATCTGCTGGATGTGTTAGTTCATTAACGTTCACCATTACAACTTTATAAGGTGTTTACAGCTTGTTTCCACTGCCACCAAGTGGCCAAAAAAAAAAAAAAACTTAATGCAGCTTTAAAATGACTAAAAACACTTTAAAAAATGGATAATTGGAACTTCTATCCTACTATCAATTATTTTGATTTATCAGTACATCTTGTTTATTTAAGCTTACTTAACCCTCGCTATTGATGCTGCCATGACTATGAAACAATTTAAATACAGCTTTCCTTTTTATGTTGAAAGTGCCCAATAATACAATCCAAGTTGTCTTTAAATGCAAAAAAGGTGAACACTCCACCGAGTTGTGTATTATCCCTGACTTGTAGGGTGCACTGACAAAATGGTGGGGAAGCATACATAAACAATAGTGTATCAGTGTACTGATTTGTAGGATTCTTTGTCCACTTTCAGGAAGTAATCAGAATACTAAAACTGGGGAAAAAAAGCCATTTTTAAAGTATTTTACTTCATATCAGCTCACCAAATTGCAAATTTCATGCCTTGTTACAGCCTCCGTTAACAAGTTTTCTTGCTTTGTCTCAGTCTCCACACTCTTCCAGGCCTCATGTAGCGTATCTGTCCTGCTTCATCCACATTAATGAGCTCCTCCTGCTGTAAACTCTGATTTACACACCATGTTGCTTAGAGCTGAGGCAGCACAATTCTTGCTCATCTCCACCGTTTATGCTCAATAAAACAAGAATAACACTACAAATATTCATCCCAACAGTATTTTATCCATTATGGAAAAAATGGGAGAGAGAAAGGAAGACAGAAGATGGGAGAGGGACAGTGAAAGAGAGATAAATGGGAGAGTTCATTATCCATTATGAATGACTACCTCTGTGCTCCCCTTTATTCAAAAGTATTTTTATAGCATCACAGTGCTGATGCAGTAAAAGTGTATTGTGTGCCTTGAATGATCAGGGCCAGTCTTTTGAGGTGGTGATGTCCTTTGTGTACGCGCTGCAAGCCCACTGAGCAGGCATTTCCAATAGATGCGGAAGCACACAGCACGTTAACAGTCCAAAACAAAAGAGGCGTTCAAGAGCAACTTGTTTTTGCCTGGCGAACACAGGTTTGAATGTGAGGTGTAATGAGTCATGTTAATATTACAAACTGGTTCCTCACACATGGGCACATAAACACTTGTGTTAACACGTGCACATTTACTCATCTGCTGAGGGTGGCAGCCTGTACATTAACCACAGGGAGAGGAATGATGATCCTTCAAGATAATGAACCATGTATGACAGTAGCCAGCGGCCTCAGTGGGAACATTGTCACAATGTGTGTGTCTTTACTTGTTAAGATTTCCTTAAGGATAAAAAGATATATGAGTATAGTTTGTCTGTAAATTTTAGATTTTATGGTTAGATTCACTGTCTTTGCTTAACCTACTACTACTACTATTCTACTGCATATCATTGCCCTGAGGAAACAGAAAGTCTTTTTGACCCTCACACCTTCACATTTATAAATATTACATTTTTACAGGTTGTAATATCTGATGACCCATTTCTGATGATCCACGTAAGAAGCTGAAGTGGGTATGATGTTGCATTTTGGTTTGGGAAGCAAAGCCATGTGGCACAGTGCCAGAAAAGAGTGTAATAAATTGTATACGATAATTTGTTGGGAAAATGCACGTCTGTGCATGAATCCCTAAAGAAGCATAACTCATGGTTTAAAGACATATTGGATTTTTATGTATATATTCCATAAACGGTGATTTTCCATGTGTTGCCTCAAGGAAACATTTGTGCAGTAAAGCTACTTGTTAAAACAATACCATGCTCAATGCTAGAGATAGAATTACCGTATTGTGCAAATTGATGACCCTGGTCAATGTTCCTACTTTCTACTAATACTCACAGGTAATAATGGACACAGGAAGATTGTATGGTCTAAAAGGGTGAAGAGGTCAAAAACTCCAGCAACACTTGTGGCATGAAGAAGAACTTTATTGGTAGACCTACGCGTTTCAGCATGTGGTCTTCATCAGGGCCCCCTTTTGACCTCTTCAGACTTTTCCCTTCTCCATGCACCTTGGAAATAGGTGAAGTTGTGTCAGAAATCCATACTCTGCTTCTACATGGTCTCAAAGGGTGAAAGGAACCTGATCTTGTAGGGTCTTCCCTGCTCATAGTGAGGATGGTTAGCTTGAGGGCAGTGGCCATGCTAACATTCTGATGTTTACCATGATGATTATAATGTTTACCATGTTTACCATCTTAGTTTAGTTTGTCAGCATGCTAACATATGCTCCACTCACCACTAAACACAGTAAGTATAGCTGAGGCAAATGGGAATTTCAGTAGTTTTGCAGGTATCTCGGAAAGACTGCAATTGTGGGCTGCATCAACGAAGAGAAGGATACTGAGTGCAGGAGCGTAGTGGACTCCTTCGTTGAGTGGTGTGGGCTAAACCGCCTGCAGCTTAACACATGTAGGACGAAGGAGTTGGGGGTGGACTTCAGTAGACGGAAAACACCCCCTGCACCTATTTCCATCCAGGGGGTGGACGTGGACACTGTGCAGGACTACAAGTACCTGGGAGTATACCTGGACAACAAGCTGGACTGGGCTAAGAACTCCGAGGCTGTGTACAAGAAGGGTCATTCAGTGTCTGCAGTACCACTATGTTCTACCAGTCTGTGGTAGCCAGCGCTATTTTCTTTGCTGCCGTGTGCTTGGGCAGCAGGGTGAGGGGCAGTCGACGCCAATAGAGTCAGGAGCACCTTCAGCAGCAGACTGTTACCACCATGATGCACCACAGAACAGAACAGGAAAATCCTTTCTCCCTGTGGCAATCAAACTTTACAACTCATCTACCTCATGTTGGGAGATGGACAGGAGAGGCATGGAGTGCTGAGGTGGCTTCAGCCTCCATTTCAGCTCTGTTTGTTTAGTCTCTCTTTCTCTCTGGATTCCTGTCGCTGTGTGGATTACAATCTGTACAAGTTTCTGATTTATGGGACATAATGTGCAATAATGGCACATTACATGCAATATCAGACATAATCATGACAATTTTAAATTAACCATATACACTTAGCTGTACAGATTTGTTATTGTACATACATACCTATATGTCACTTTCAAACATATCTATGATCCTTAGCTTGTAACTGTCGTCAGTGTTGTTGCTGTCAGACAGTTTTTTCTTGTTGACAAGAAATTTTATTTATGAGATTTTTCAAACATCAAACTCAAGCTCTGTTATTACTCAAAAGGCATGTCAAATTGAGCGCTACACTGATTTTAAGTGAGTATTTCCTTTAACATAAAAAGCCAAAAGCTCTGGCCATGAGTGGCCAGTTTATTACCTGCAGAGTGCTAATCAGTGAGACAAGTTTAAGGAAAGCTGCTTGCGGTGTTCCATCCCTACACTGATTACAAGATATTTCCAAAGACTAATGAAGGTAAAAATTTGCATCAAACATGAGAGGAGTGTGTTACGCTGGAAGTAGTTATTTGCATATTATTGAGGAAGAGCAATTTAATTTCATGGTTGATACTGGTGATGCATGTTAATGTCAGGTGTAAATCAGACATGGACAATGCTTGTGTGGAATAAATCAGTACAGGACTCATGTTAATGCAACACTCAGTCCTTCATAAACCCTTCAGGTTTTTGTTGTTTTCTTGTCCTCATGTTGTTTCAGTCAGGGATTGATATAAGAATTGACATATTGTACACCCACACTCACATAGCGATACAGAGGACATAAGACAAATTGGAAACTTCAGTCATGCATCTTCTGTTTGCCAGCAGGTTGTAATTCTCACCTTCCCTGGCTACTGCTGATATGTTGACATGGAGCAAACCGCCTGTAAGACAAAGACAGCTACGTACTGCTCCTCCACCTTTGAACAAGGAGGGCTGATTTTTAACACTAGAGACTGTCCTCACTAGAAAAATGACAGCATCAGTTGTTGACCTATGTTTACAGCAATTTATGAGTCTTGTCTGTCAGAAGCAAAGGCAGAAATGTTGTTGCTGCCAACATCATTGCGACAACCCGCTCCTGCAGATTCATTCTCCACAACATCAGGAGGATACGTCCGTTTCTGACCCAGGACTCGGCACAGGTTCTGGTCCAGGTTCTTGTCATCCCGCGCCTAGACTACTGCAGCTTGCTCCTGGCTGGTCTGCCTGCATGTGCCATCCGACCCCTGCAGCTCATCCAGAATGCAGCAGCCTGACTGGTCTTCAACCTACCCAAGTTCTCCCACACTGCTCCTCTGCACCCTGCACTGGTTACCGGTGGCTGCTGGAATCTGATTCAAGACACTGGTACTTGCCTGTCATGCTGTGAATGGTTCAGGCCCATCCCACATCCAGGACATGGTTAAACCATACACCCCAGCCCGTCTACTACACTTTGTTTCTGCTGGCTTGCTTACAACTCCATCACTACGAGGGGGGTCCAGCTACTACTCAACAAAATCACGACTGTTTGCAGTCCTGGCTCCACAATGATGGAACGAGCTCCCCGACAGCAGAAAATGTACAAATCTTCCATCCCAGACTGAAAACTCATCTGTTCAGACTGCACCTCAGCCCATAAAAAAACAAACTCTTTCTCTAACTCTTATTGTTTTTAAATGTAGCACTTGAAGCAGTTCAGCATATTTGATGAAATTGATGTACTTGCATGATTCTTGCAATTTATGGATTGTATCCACATGGTTGAAATGCACTTATTATAAGTTGCTTTGGATAATAGCATCAGCTAAATACTTGTAATGTGATGTAAAAAAATAAGCTTGACATTGTCAGAACTTCTTAATGGAGTGGTCAAGGTAAATGCCATTTCCTACCAATAAGCAGTGTTGGTTTATTTTAACCACATAGTGTTATGGCCCCTCATCCAGATCCGCCACTATTAATAAACCTCTTCCTTACCAAACTCCACTCCGTGTCTTGTGTTTGGGTCCCACCTGAGTTCGTAACAAGTAGTTTTTGTGCCTAAACCTAACCTAACCTAACATTAAGTATAGAGGTAGCAGATCAGAAAACATTCATATGAATACTTTTTTTAATAAATAATAATTAAATAATTTAATTTCATATGCATTTTGGAGGGCTCAGACATAAAACAACTCTTTTAAATAGCCTTTTTACAGACCTCCATTGTTGTCCAGAAACCATTAAAAGCACATCGATGAGCCACACCATTGCCCCTGGGTGACACGTTCCTTCACTGATACTCAGTAGAGCATCAAATTCACAGCTGAAAATAGTCCTCCTGTGTGAGAAATATTGACAAAAAACTACAGTGCTCAGTTGTTTTAGGAAATTATTCCCTTTTTGATACTTTTTTATACCCTTTTTTATAAGAAAGTTTCTGTCTGTGACCCATTTTTAAAGATTTAAGTCTAACTTTAGTAGAAACCAATGGGCTTGGGGCTGAGTGCCAACTCTCAGGGTCAAGAAGTTGGAAAGTATTTGATAGGTGGACTAATGCAGTATTGGTTTTGGTCTTTTCATGGAATTTCTTAACAACAAAAATATAGATATATAGAATATAACCTTATCTTTTAAAGCAGCAATGATCAATATTTTCATATTAACAATGGATTATATGAATACTTGTAATGAGTTGCTCATAGCGATGAATCCACAGAGAATCATCACTCAGCTCTGCAGTTCCCTCTGCAGTTACACAAATTCCAGACAAAGCAATCCCCCCACTGGAGCCCTGAGGCATTACCAACAGATCGACGCACAGTTAACCCACAAGGACAAGGATCTGCATCATCTACCGGCATTCCTCTTTTTGTATCACTGGCTGCATAGTCTTAACAGTGGCCACCAGTACTAATACACATCTACGACCATACATACTACCTGTCACATTAGCAGCTAAAGAGCCAGATTATTCCCTCAAGAGTTGGGGGAGACCAAACCAGAATTAAAAGGAGAGTGGATATTAGACTTACACTCATCAGGTGTCCAGAAACAGCACACCAAATTAATGATAATGTTGCTCCATATCTGCTGAATATGTGTCAACAGGCAACTGTTAGCTAACAAGTTTTCCATATGAACTTAAACGGTGTTAAAGTACATGTCTTTTACAGCTTGTTTCTACTTCCCCCAAATGGCAGTAATCAATTTAACATCCATTTTGGACTTGAAATAAGTAAGTAAAGATAAATTACTCATTCAAATAAACACATTTATTGACTTATAAAATATGAATAAATTGTATAAAACAATTCACACACAAACAAAAGCAAAATCACGATTCAAGCACTGACTGTATTTACGCAGGCATTAGTATCCCGGGTATGATCAGGTTTTTAGAGAATCCTGGTTATCTTTTTGTGCCTACAAACATCATGTCCTGGCCGCCAAGACCAGGACCCTTATGCTATCTGGACAGACCTCTAAATTCACCGGTAAATTAACTAAAGTGGGTTCATCCTCAACTGGACATGGGCCACACATCTCACCGGGAATAATAAAAAGCACCAAAAACAAAACAAAACAATGAAACTCCCTTATTAGAAACCTGGATACTGTTTATGCAGGGATATGAATAACCAGGTTTCTCATGTTCAATGTAGACATGATATCCAGAACATGATGTTAAAAAAACTCAAAACCGGAATACAGGTGTCACAGGTGTCCATGAAGGCTGCATGTTCGAAAAAGTAATTTGTTGATTGGATTAAGGATAACCCAGCCATTGAACATTAAAGGGGTACAGTGTTCCAGTCTTTGTCAAGTTGCAGTGGAGGTAGAGACTGAGAGTAATTGAAACACTGCTGTATAATGAATAAAACAACAATTAATCTGTCCCACCAGTAGAAGCCCCGCTGTTATAATTCTGTGAGACTGAGAGACAGCTTTAGTTTTCATGAAAGAAATAAGGCAAGATAACTTTCTTTGTGTCTGCCCCACTCGGCTGAGAACAGATGGTGAGGGGATTTCTTCAATTTTAAAAAGTGTTTATTCAATTAGCATGTTGCTATATGGAGGCACATAAATGTAATTAGAGAATTGTTTGGCGAGGATGAAAATACCCAACGCAGGTGCTCATGATGTCAGAGAGAAGGCAGGTGTTAGTCGTGCTCAGACTCACTTATTTTCTGCTCAATGGACAAATGCATTTGTAGTGCCTATCATCAGCACTGATGGAGACATCACTGCTATAAAGGACTAGTTTTTGCAGTAGCCATAATGGGTTTTTGCTTGTAAGCATTTGGTTTAAATTATTTTGTTTTCTGGAGCTATTGGGATTTGTTCACAATGTACGGCATGCTAAATTAGTTAAAATATATTCAAGGGAAAATCACATGCAACAGCACATTTCCTGTTTTTGTGTTTCATACAGCAGTTTGGATTGCTACAAATTTTATTTCTCCTCAATTGGTTGTGGAATTTTAGACTGCAGACTCTCCCTATAAGAGTCACTGTATTCTCATCCTAAGGGCTCATTCTCACTCATTCTACAACAGTGATCTTACTCTGAGAGGCATAATGAAAACACCAGCTACCCCTGGCCTTATGACATCTGTTTTTATCCAGCCCACATATTAACAGCTAATTTATCTATGCCGACTCGCCATCACGGTGTAGCGATACACGTTAGGTGACTGATTTCCAAAGAATTACCCCCTGATTAAAACGATTTAAAACAAAAAGATTAATTTACTGAAACATAACGCAGATGTAGATGCAATATGTTTGTCATGCCTGTTTTACAATAATTCATTAAAATAGTAATTACCTCTTTTTTTAAGAGAGGTCACACCACATCTTCTGGGATGTGACGTCTTAAAAAAAGAAAAAAAATGTTTTTCAGTCAACAGTAAGAGACCTCTAAAGAAAAAACAGGATTTTGATACACAATAGCTTATCAATGATTACAGTGCTAACATATCTTGCAGGACTTGACTACATTCCTTACACTAATGGGAAAAGCTACTTCAGTCTGCGCAGTCTTTAGCATGAACACTGCTAAATTAGCCTGACATTGAAAATGGACATTGATGGACATCTAAAATTAACTGAGAGGTTCCAGAGCAATTCGCATTTGAAATGTCATAACGGATTCAGAACATTCCACATCAGCGGCAGCCATCTTGGTTGTTTACGAAAATGCCTCAACAGCGCTCCTCTGTACAGTCATCATATCAAACCCGCCCCATATTAGATAAATGGTTGGGATTGGCCCGACCCGGGCCTGGTCGGCTGAAAATCTAACGGACAGGGGGACCAGACGCATCTGCCAAAGTTTTATTTCCAAGAAAACATGTACATGGAGGACGTATTCATGGGCTTGCAGTATTGTATGAAAAGAGTCCCACTAATCCCAGACATTGGCTTTCATAAGCTCAGAAACCAATAGGCCAATTAAACTCCCTTTTTTTATCAAAAGCTTTTCTCTGAGCTGAGGATCAATGGCATGAAAATTCCCCGTGTTCAAAGCAAGTCACAGCCTAAATGTTTCACCAAATCCTCTGGCTGCGTGTGTGCCGGAGGAATTGGTTAAACACACACACAAACTAAAGTCAGTGACTCCTGAAAACAAGGGCTGAGCCTACACTGATGATGAATATCATGCTAATTGGACATCATCCTACATGGATGCATTAAGTCAGAGATTTGAAAGCAGTCTGGGATAGTTGACAGAACATGTTTGCTCCTAATCCATCTATCAGCTGTCTCCTGATTTCCCCGCAGAGCGCATGCTGATTGATTTAAATCTCTCACAGCCCATCTCCGAACCTCCTCTCAGAACCGCTTTAACTCAATCACTTTCTCCTCCTCCTCTTTCTCCCTTTCCTCTGGCTTTCCACAAACATCAACAAACATGCACTCAATACATTTGTAAATTAATCTTGCAATACAGTGTGATTTCAGGTAGGGAGCAGCTCTTATCCCTCTCCCTAATGCCAAATAAAGGTCTCGGTTGATGTACAATGCTCCCTTAAAAGCCTCATCAGCTCTGGAAACTAGAGACCTTAGGAGATCCTTATGCAGTAAATGTGAAAGAGTTAGAAGCTCATTAAGTAACTTTTATTCTTTCATCAAAGACAGAGAATAAATAAATAAAATGAACAAAATGAAAAAGCATCTCTCAAATGTGATCAAACCAAATGTGAGACGAGAGCGTGTGGGCTGGTTTAAGGCTTTGATCTGTGAAGGTATAAGAGCTCACTAAGTCTCATTAAACAGAAATCTGCATTTTATCTGACAGATGCAGGGAAAATGTTGAGGTACAGTACTTATAGCAGAAGTACATTGTTGAGATGTGTGGAAGGAACAGAACTGGAACTGCCACCTCAAAGTTAATGGGGTGAGTAAGTTATAACCCTTAAAGCTGCTCTAATCAATATTTAAATTTTTATTTACAATAGATCAAATGACTATGTGTATAGTGTAAGGGTTCACTTGTAGTAACAAACCCACAGAGAATTATCACTCAACTCTGCTGACCTTGCTTTTACGTAGCATTTTTGCATTTTTAAGGTCTTGGTTTTACACCCCACAAATTTGTTGTTTGTTTCAGTAGCAGTTTTCAGCAGGCAGCTAATGTCAGCAAAAAGAAAAGCTGTGTACATTACCTGCCCAGCACCAAACAGCAGACAGACAAAGAAAACTTCTACTTCTGCCTTCTTTTGTGTTTACAGGTTGTTCCGCTGCCCCAAAGTGGCCAAATAATTACATTACCATTATTGCAGCTTTATTATTTAAGTCCTAGTTGATTTGGTGACACCTGTGTTAAATGGTGGTAATGGCAAGTGGGTTTTAATAGTACAGGTCCTAGAGTTCTGTTTGAAATTATGTGTGTTGGAGCAGCAAACTTGCCATGAGAGGCTGCTGTCAGAAACACAACAGAGGAAGAGCAACTTGTGAATCCATTTACCGTGCAGCCAAACAATCTCTGGGCTTCTCAACAATATTGTTCTGACCTGATGATCAAATGTTGTCTTCCAAAATACATGAAATTTGCGAACACTGGCTTTTGTCTTTGTGGTCCGAGAACATGATGTGACAAAGATGTTAGATGATGGAGCAAACCCCAAACAGCAACGTAAACGTATTTCAAAGTATAAGGGATCCAATATCAATACACAAAGCAGTCCATTTTAATCCTGTTCCCCACTGCTGCAAACTGCTGTGGGAAAAGCAATTCTGAGTAGAGCATGCATAAGCTCATTGTAGCAGATCAATACAAATTATGGAGCAGGGCATCGCCTTCTAATAGTTCTTTTTTTCAATGACCTAATTAATTGGGTACAGTACTGTGAGGAGTTTACAGGAAACAGTCAGCAGATTGGTATAGGGGTTGATTTCTTGCTCAGCATCCATCTATGACATTAGTTTTCCATTCCGACCTGTTACGCACGTCATTACCCGACTACTCTGTGTGGCTGATTTTGTTGTTGGATGTATATAATACACACATATGCATGCATGTGGACACACACTGACACACACACACACATACACACTCCATACTCCAGGGTCGATTTATACTCTCCAAGATGACTTTCCTATAGTCCAGTGCCCCGGTTATTGCCCTTCCATGTAATTTGATTTCAGGGAAATTAAAAACTGATTGCACTGGGGTTTTGCTCCAGCCTACCAACACACACACACACACACACACACACACACACACACACACACAAGAACAAGCACACACACACGAACGTGATGCTAATAGTGAAATATAATCAGTTCAGGAGATGATACGAAGGTATATTTCTGTTCCCATCTCATAATTTGATGTCTAGTAAAGATGCACTTATGGAAATCTGTTTGTGACTTGAAGGTGCCATGTTTGATCATTTAATTTGTCATACATTTGTACATCAATAACCTGCAAAGTACTTTCCCAATCCTGAACTGATGACTCCTGTCTAAGGCACAACAAAGCAGCAACAGTGAAGTTTCTTGACATGTGGAGGAAAACAAATTCTTAATGTGAGTTAATCAAAGTTTAATTTCCTGTATATCTGAACTTACTGCTTATGTAGCTGTCATGCAGTTGAACTTAACTGCTGACAGACAGGATAAATTACTATAAGACCATGAGCTAATGGATGCTAATCCATACCTGAATACCTCTGTGCCATCACACAGTCAGTCACATTCAAACAAAAAAAAAGAAAAGAAGAAAATCAGTTGTTCAAATGTCAGTTTTTCTTCTTTTCTTTCTTCTAAGCAGATGTCCTGCTGAGTTTATAATCCTTATGATTTTAAAAAGTAAAGTGTGTGTGTGTGTGTGTGTGTGTGTGTGTGTGTGTGTGTGTGTGTGTGTGTGTGTGTGTGTGTGTGTCCTGGTACCGCAATAAATATGTGCATGGGATTTAGCATTCGAACTGGAGAAAAAAATCTATGCTGTCATAAATTATTCATCTAGCAAAGAACCTGTTGATTTTTTTCTCTGAGCTGGCTGTACATTTGTACTGTTTCCAGACAATTAATGCTCATCTGTTCAGGACCTTTTTCTTTTGGGGAGTTCTGATGTGAAAATGAATTATCTCCCAAGTATATCTACTGAATGGAGATGATGAATCTTTTGTTTGAAAATATTGGATCGGTCAGATGTTTGTAATGGTGCATATCACAATAGGTGCTTCATTTTGAGCAAAGTGTGCTAATGTCTGAGCTTGTTAATGTTTATCTCCAGCACAAAGCAAAGCAATTACATGATTTAAAGGTCCAATCTGACACCGCTGTACAGCACCTTTTCACCTCCAGCTGTCACATGGCAACATAGACATGGTCCTGGGTGTGGTTGATGTAAAGCCATGTACAATTATTAGGTTTTTTTAAACAATTACTCCACACCCATTTGACATATTGAGCTGAATCAATTTTCCTATGAAGCTAAACAGTCAAGGCCTTCGTGCTGTTACGCGCCTCCCCCTTCTTGTGTTCTTCTCCCTCCTTCTCTCTCTCTCTCTTTCTCAGGTGCTCCTGATCTGGGAATTAAGCGGTGGCCGGCCCCTATTTAAGGGAGGCTGGGGGAGGCGGTCTCTGTCTCTCACAGATGAAGCAGCCTTCTGATCATTTAGTGTTCTGTTCCTGTGGTTCCTTGTTTTGTGTTTCTTTCTTTTGAGGATGGAGGTATCGTAGTCCTCCAGGGGAGCAAGTTCTGGGTCTGACGACTTGCTATGTGGCTGGCCCAGATGTCCCCCATCCTTTTGTTATGTTTGGCCAGGCCTCCAGACTCCCATAGTTTTGGTTAATGTGCAGTATTATTTGGTTTATCAATAAAATCCTTTTTGTTAACAACTAATCCTCGGGTATGGCGTCCTCTTTATATGTTGGCGGTCACAAGGTTGAGCCAATATGTTTGTTTTCTTGTTGTGGCCGTAACAATGCTATGTAAGTTGATCCTCTGTTTGCAGTCTGCTTCACTGACAAATCAAATTTTAATGCCATGTCACCACCAAAGACACTCAATGTTACGCTATGATGCTAAGCATCATCAAAGTGAATGTTGACTAATGCACATCTGGTGGTACTGAGATGGCTTGCTCATCTCATTTTATGTATTGAAAGAATGGAGGTTTTCCACATTTTTCACAAAAAAATCTACTTTGCAAATATTTAATAAGTAAGGAAATGCATCATGTTTGTTAGATCTCAATGATAAGAAACACGAAAACTGCACAGGGTGCCTTTAATCAATTATTGATGGTGTAATTGTCTCAGGTTGGATGTTGCTGTCTGTGGCTGGAGTGTAAAGGTGTTTCATATTGTGACTTTAATGCATTAAGAACGTTTGTGACCGAGATTTTGCTTTTTCAAGGGGAAGTATAGTTTGCATTTTCAATTGTTTTCAGTCAAATGTTTGGTTTCAGACATGTATTTAAAAAATGATGCATTTTACCAGGAACAATTTATACTGGGTATATATAACAAATCATGACTGGGCTTTTTTTTTAATTCAGCGTTTTTCAAAAACAGATTAATTTATCAGTGTGTATTTGGAATATTAAAAAGTGAAAATCATCTTTTATACTGTAGTTATATTACTTACTTGATTTCTTGTAACCTTTCTCTTAACTTTCTATTATATGAACCATAATTATGATCCTGTTTACAACAACTGCTGGATGCACTGGGGCATAAAATCAGGGTTTATGTTTAATGCAGTCTTCTCCTTTTAGAAAATCCAGTACAGTATTTATTAGTAAAAAGTGATAAAACCCAAAAGTGATGTGTCACAGCACATCACAACAAGACTGAAATGTAGTGTCATTCATTATTCTTTTGTCTCAGAGAGAACTAGCTATAAAACAAGTCCTCCAACCCATATGACTACATAGATCATTTGTTCCTGACCTCCAATACGATCCACAGCAGCATTTCCTAAATTAGCGCCCCTACTGGTGGCAGGAGATATGACTCCAACAACGACAGAACAGGTCGTTTGCCAAGGACTCCCAAAACCACATGTATAGGCATACGTCATGGTAACAATAATAAACACATGGTTAACGTTGTGAGGGGGCAGTTTGGTTAGGTTTAGACACCAAAACTACTTGGTTAGGTTTAGAAAAAGATCATGGTTTGGGTTAAAATAACTACAAAATAAGTCACGGTTGAACATGAACCAAACAGCGGGCTCCTGGGTGAAAGTCCTGTGTTGTTGTCCCATCATAATTACTATGGCCGTACATACAAATGTAAATATTGGTTGTAAGAAGTTGCTGCACAGACGACCTATACAGATTTATTTTTGGGGAGGACAGTCTCAGCTACAAGGATATGAGGGCCTTGCTCAAAGGCACTTCAACTGGGTGGATGGATAATCACCATGAAAGTATGTTTCCAGATGCTCAGGTGAGAGGAAGTCCTGCTTCCTGCATTGTGCCACCCTGCACCAAAGTCTATCTGAACAAGTCTTTATATTCTTTCTCTATCTTCTCATTCAAACTTTCATTACCTCTGTGTCTGCCTGGCTCTGACCTTTTTGACTGGTTTCTGTCTTGAAAATCAGTCTGATGTTTCTATGAAGACAGTGATAACGAAAAAATCAGCTGTTTCTGATGTTTGTTTGTACCTCTCTTACCGCTCTTAATAATGGTGAATCTTATCTTTCTGTTGGAGCCTGAGGAGAAAGTTTATCAAATAATGAAGAGATCACACCTGTTAGTTTGCAGAAATACAACTTTGAATCTATGATATTGTGTATGTAAGTATACTGTATAAGTGTGGGGCTGCAGTCTAGTCAAACTCCTCTACACGTTATCACAAGATTTTACCCCAAAAGTGTTGTAGAGTTAATCATCTGATGGCACTGAACAGCTAGCACAGAGTGACGCCATTAGTTCTCAGGTTTGATGGCAGAACCACTTAAATGTTGTAAATTCAACCACATTGTGTACTGTAGACACAATGTGTGGGCAGATTCACCTTCAAAGCACTCTTGATGGTTGTTTCTTCA
Organism: Macquaria australasica; assembly: GCA_005408345.1. Taxonomy (NCBI): domain Eukaryota; kingdom Metazoa; phylum Chordata; class Actinopteri; order Centrarchiformes; family Percichthyidae; genus Macquaria; species Macquaria australasica. Next base: position 48,772 of record SEMN01000929.1, on the reverse strand, counting down.
TGTGACCACCACCACTACATAACACTGTAATTGAATCTGCCAAAGCTACGATTCTCTCTATAGGAAGGCTGGGTCTAAATAATCCAAGGGTGCAAGCAGTGAATTACAGCGATCCCTTTTACTGTAATAGTAATGCTGTTTCTTGTACTTTGAGGTTTTTAAGTTCAGATTTTTACTGATGCTTTCATTGAAACTACTTTGCAGAACAATAAATGTCTATAATGTTAAGACCCTGTGTGTGTGAGGGGGTGAAACAAATATCCAGCCTGCAGTTTAAAGGCTTTTTAAACCCCAAGATGGACGTTAATTATCCTTTACAGTTGGATTGTACAACTTTGGGAAGTTGCTCACAGCTGAGCAGTAATGTTCTGCTCCATCTTGATGCTGACAACATACGCAGCTAATTGGCACAATATGCTACTAGGTGTCTCTACAAGACATTTAACATGACATGCAGTGTGCTTGCTGGATTGCATTGCACCACAATCACAACTAACTGTTCTGAGAGATTAATGACAGGGCCTGCAATGAGACTAGACTAGAATAAGGAAGAGCCCCATTTAGTCTTCAATACCTGGCTAGCTGGATGACTAATATCAAAGGAAACATCCATGCTGTCTGGGAATGGATATTATATGTTCATTTTAATCACAGTTTAATGATATGATTTTCATTATGTTATTTTTTAGAAAGCTTAGCAGAAGGTACAGTGTGCAGTATTGCTGGCTTGCATGTTAAGTATGGTTTATCGCACCAGCGGACACATTAAAGGCGTTTTTTCGTGCAATTTAATTGAGCTTTTGCACGGCAAATAAAGGCATCAACCAAGAACGTTGTGCAGAACAGACATCACATCACAACGGACCTGTTGATTGATTGATTGTGTTTCTCATCACCCTGTATTATATTACAAAGGACACAAAAATTATAAAGACTATGCACTCAAGGACAACGTGTGGAGCAGCACCGCCAGATGCAGGATAGTAAGTAGATTAGTTTTGGATGTAGCAGAGTAAATATTTGTATAACAGTCTTAAGAGTCTGACACAGTTTAGAAAAAGAGAAAAAAAAACTTTAAACCTGCATTGACTGATTTTTTTCTTTTTTTTTTTCTTTTGCGGGGGCCAGCCCTATAAACGTCTGTCCCTGACCATCAGCCAGGTCATTTTGTCAGGGCCTAAGCCCAGACTGTTTGGAGTGTAGTCCCGAATATAATTGTAAATGTAAGCCTATGTGAAGCTCCACAAAAAACATAATGTATGTGAATGTGCGATAGCCAGCGAAACATAACAGCCTGTCAAAATAAATGCAGGTCTCAAAACTAACATTACTTTGTTACAGTGTGGCTCCAAAATGAACTAAAATGGTAAATTACTCATTACTTTTACTATAGGGTCCGTGTATCATCCAATCATTCAATTATTCCATTCAATCTGGCAAACAAAAAATTGGTCAGAATTTCGTTTTTTCGTGGGCATCAAAAAAAGAAAATGACTGTGTGTTTAGCTGTTTTCATATTAAAGTGGGGAATTGATAAAATAGAATAACAAACCAAACAAACAAATCTAATTTCTGTTTCTGAGATTTTTTCAGATTTGTGGATTTCTGACTTTTCTTTGGCATGCACATGCGCTAAAAGTGACCGCTGCACGCACTTCACAGGAGCGCACAGGGCGAAAATACTATCAGACATTTTAAAGGGCCTTTCTATCAGGTAGACTCAAATCCACAAACATCACTAACCTTGTTGTCTGCCTGACTTTGTCACAGGATTTATTAAAAAGTCCTCCAATATTAGTTTTTTTTTTTTTTTTCAAAGTTGTTTACATCAAACTGAAACTATCCTTTATTTAAAAAGAGATGACCGATGTTTGAGTTCACAGCAATTTCTAACTTTTGGGTCAGTAATTAAATACCAACACATCGCAGAATATGGGACCCACAGTTGGCATACTAGTATAGATACCAACAGCCGTATCCATCATTGATGTTATTCAGGCTGTGATTTTTCAGCGTTTTGGATGTTTTACAGCAGAATGATGTTTTAAAAAGACTGAGTTAGGATTCTGTGACATGGAAATGGACATTTTTGACCCTGTCTTTTTACAGTAGGCTAGATAGAAATGTAACATTTGACTGAGGTAATGGAAACCTTTAAAGCTGCAAGACAAAAGGTTGCGTAAAGCCGTCTGAATGGAATCAGTGTTGTTCATTCACATATTAACATACTGTTCACAGTGAAATAACTTATAGGCTACAAGCTAATGCTGCTGCCTGCTGCTCACTTTTGTTATGCAGGTCACTGCTGTTGCTAGCTGGGGACAAAACCAGCAGTACCAAGCTAGCCTCTTTTTGACAGCTATTGTAGCTAATAATGGTTCTGTTAGCTCAACTCTGTAGGCTGCTTTTCTTTTTCATGTGGCTGCCCACATTTTGATTTGAAGTATAGTCTGAGTTTAAGCAAGGTAAAGTCTAAACTAAAAGTCAGGGCTTATGGTACTCAAAAAGTTGTACATGAATGAACAAGTTATTCAAATGAACATTCTTCCGCTACCTATGTACAGTAGTAGCCTGGGAACCAGACGATTCTGCCAGCTCATGTTTTATTTGCTCTAGCAGATGCGTCTGGTCCCCCTCCCGTTCAGACAGATTTCCAGCCGACCAGGCCCGGGTCGACCAATCACAACCGTTTATCTAATATGGGGCGGGTTTGATATGATGACTGTAGCCTACAGAGGAGCGCCGTTTAGGCATTTTCGTTAACAATCAAGATGGCTGCCGCTGATGTGGAACGTTCTGAATCCTCTATCGTGTCAGTATTAAACAAACTGGATGGTTATTTTCTCTAAAAGAAGAACAAACAACTGCACTTAAAGCTTTTGTTGATAAGAAAGATGTGTTTGCTGTACTTCTGACAGGATTCGCTCAGCGCTACGTCACGTTTTGTTGTTCTGATTGGTTGTAGGTCTATCCAGTTGCGTCCAGAGGCATTTTGGTCTGTTTTTGGAAATCGAAAATGAGCTGAGACTAATTTGCATTTGCGAATTGGTCTGGCAATGTCAGGATAGTACAGTAGCACTATATTACATTATGGATACCACTACTGGTGATATCATACCACATATATAAAATCTCTTTTTGCATTTCATAGAAAATATGTGAATGGATGAGAATGTAAGTACATTAATATACTTTTTTAAAATGTTGCACCAGCAATTCTAGTTCCTCTCTCCTGATGGACCAGGCACTAAAATATGGCCTCTGTCTTGTTTTTTTAGCTAGCAGGCCAAGTTGTAGGAAGCCCCGCAGGTCTTATCACATCCCCAGCTGGGAAATTATAATGGGCTGTCCAGCTGGAATTAATTAGTTTCACATCACAGGCACACACAAGCATAACAGACATTTCTCACAGCAGATATTTTGACATGTCATGGCAGGGAGAGCACTAATATTGACGATGGCTGTGTTCCGTTTAGGTGTGCCCGTAAGCCATGCCAGCGAGCCAGAATGCAGAATAGCAGGACCTCGGCACCAAGCACTTAAATGGAACAGTCATAATTCATGTTATTAGTTACACCTGTGTCTGAAAAGCCAGAATGTGTTCTGCGAAAAAGGTCTGTAACTTAGACATGCTTTGGCACCTAAATGCCGGCAAAGCCCACCAACAAGTATACTAACTACACAAATATGCTGGTTGGCACAAGTGCAAATGGTATATACTGTATGAGCATACAAAAAAAAAAAAAGCACAGCACAGCTGTTGCAACATCTGGGGCATGAAACAAATTAGAAACATAAGTTAGAGCCTGATAGTTCTGTAGGAAGGGCTCTCAGGCACTTAGGAGGGTTTTGGCACTAAGATATACATGCACCCACATACACAAGTCTCTTACAGTATAAATACACGTGCACACATATAGGAAAGGGATGAGGTTACTTGCCTGTCTCCACAGACAAACTACATCTTCAGTTATTTGCCAAACTGTAGTGCTGTTTTAAACCTTACTGTGGAATGTAGAGAGCATTATACTTTAGCGTACAGGTGGGAGAATATTCTGCATCTTGGTAACCTGCCAGGCTATGCCAAATACAGCCTTTCAATGCAATGAACACTTCATTTATATTCAGCTGCATTTTCTCTGTGTTGATTTGTTTAATTTAGCATCATGTAATTGATTATATATTGTATGTTACACCAATTAATGAACAAAAAAAGCGACCGTTTATCTTTCTCAGTATTGCTGCCCTCTTGCCATTTTTCTCATCTCCTTTAAGAAGTAGTAGCAAAAAGTAATTTGTTCATTACATAAAGCTGCTTGCAAGAGGAAAAACTTTCTGGGTGTAATCTAAGAGGAAAAAAATGCTTCCAAAGGGCCTTTTGGGAAAAAGGCAGAACATCTCCAAAAAGTAGTCAGCTCAAGTGTGAATCATTGCTCATAAATATAACCCACTCGTGTGAAACTTCATGTGAGTCTGTCATAGTGGTAGTTTTCATGGCCTTTTGGGAGACATTGGAACTTCTCCAAACAGCAGTCAGGGTGCAGATATGTGAATCGGGAGGCATAAAATACAACCTCTGAGCATTAATATAAACTGCAAAGAGAGAGAGACGAGGGACTGATGGAGAGAAACACATGGAGGGATAGAGGAGGAAGGTGGTGTGAGATGGGAAGAAGAGAATCTAGGTGACTGCAGAGAGATATGGATGTCCACACTGTGTTTACAGCTGCCTTTTAAAAGGAGCAGGCTTTTGTTCAGGGCAGCAGTGTGTACAAGTTGGATTTATTTGGCATAACGTCCATGCTGCCTTTCAGTGAGGACAGTTTCCTCGCAGTGATGAATCACATGCTTTGCGGAGAGTTAGGCTTCTTTAATTTAATATTTAAAGATATTTGTCTTCTATTTCAACCCCTCAAGAGATTCAAAGGCTGTGATTCATTTTTAAGGGCTGGATTTTACTGGCATTCTGGCATCAAACAGAAGAAACTTTGCATAGAAAGTAGCAATTCTTTTTAATCAAAACAGTATGGATGTTTTGATTGCACAGTAATTCATTGTGTGATTCTTTGTGAGTGTAATGTAGATATATGGCTGTGTTTGTTTAAGGGATTTAGCATCCCAATCAAATGCTAGGAAAAATATTTCCACATAAAGTCCTGGTCCGCCAAAAGAACGTGACAAATGACTCGCCGTAAGTGCTGCTTATGATTTGATTTCAGCCTCAGAGATAAACCAAACCAATCATTAGGACAAATGACCATGTGGCCTATGAGTACAATGTTATCATAATTGATAGAAATGCAGTTTTCATTTAAGTGCTGACCAGGAGTGGGAGGGCTTCTTTCAAGAGTATAGTCTGTTACAGGTGTGAAAACATTCAATTCAATTCAATTCAGTTTTATTTATATAGCGCCATATCATAACAAAGTTATCTCAGGGCACTTTTTCGAATAGAGCAGGTCTAGACCGACTCTTTATATTTACAGAGACCCAACAGTTCCCACCATGAGCAAGCACTATGCGACAGTGGCAAGGAAAAACTCCCTTTTAACAGGTAGAAACCTCGAGCAGAACTAGGCTCAAGGTGGGCGGTCATCTGCCTCGACCGGTTGGGTTGAAGGGGGAAGGGGGGAGCGGGAGAGAGAGAGCAGGAGGAAAGAGAACATACAGCAGCACAATACAGTTCCACATAGAGATGTAAAGCAGTAGATATGGTAATGGCATTGATGTTAACACCAACAGAAACAACACTAAGAGCAACATTCTAGCTAAGCTATCACATACTATGCTACAAAGGATCAGATTACTTGCACATTAGGCACGTTAAGGATTGCTTTACCATGTTAAATTGTGAGGACAATAAAAATGTATATAGACCCTTTTAGTGCCGACGTCATGGTTATGTCAACGCGTTAGCTAGAGGCGAAACATTTCACTTCAGAGTAGTAGGCTACATAACCTACCCAAAAACTGTCATCTTGCTGTGTTATTGGGTGTCAGAATGGAAGGAGTAAAAAAAATTGAAATTGAAATACAAATCGCATACCAGCTGCCACTGCCAGTCAAAAAAAACTGAAGACAACTAACGATATGGTTAAAAGCGTAAAGACGAAATGATTGGCAATCATCAAAAACGCTTGTGTTTGTAGCGCACACTTCTTACCAGGTAAGGTTAAATAAATTATTGTTGTTAGTGTGTGTGTGTGTGTGTGTCTGGCCATTCCGCTGTAGGTAATCCTGTCAGATCGTCCATCTATTGAGTGAACGTGTACGGGTCGGCCAATCTGGTCCCATTGGTTAAAGTAACACTTGCCGTCCCAGAGAGTGAGTGACCATACATATTCAGAGAAACTCGTATTTTCATCAGTCAATGTTAAAAAAACAAGCCAACAAAACTTGCTAGCCAGCGTTAGCTAAAGTGGAATTATTCTGCCTCCACCTAAGCCACACCCACAGAAAACGTCATAATGTTTACTAACAGAAAAGGGGTCTATACAGTACATTAATCAAGTGATCATTGCAAATTTTTCACAAAACTGTTTTGAAAAATATGCCTTACTAAAGTTACAATTTTTTTCCCAGTAATTATCATCTGATTATTTGCATTTTTTCAAGTCAGCAGAATTATGTAAAGCACCTATTTCACCATTTGTTTGTCAGATTACTGCAATCCTGTTTGATAATCTGCTCTGGTGCCATTTTATAATCAAGTAGCTCATATAATCTGTCAAGCATTTGCGCCTCATGCAGACAGGGAAAATAGAGAGGAAGACAGAGGAGAGAAAGTCATGGGCAGAAGAGGAGCTCAGAGTTTAAGATGCAGGAAATTTAACCACTTGGCTATCTCTGGACATTAAAACACATCAGTATTTAATCAAAATGTCAGCCCACCACTGCACCAACTTTGAATATCTCATCTTGGATCTTAATCTTATCTGTGACTGGGACAAAAAATTGATTGTCTTTCTCTTGCAGTGAGGGCCGCCCTTTTTAAACTTTCGATCCGTAGTGATTCAGATTAGGGCCTGCTCAGTGGGAGAATGTTATCATCTCTTGACATATTAGATGCCATGAAAAAAGCAGACTGATCAAACATGCTTTGAATCAGCATTGGCAGCTTGGGACAAACGCTGATTAAAATGCCATGGCATCAACACATGAAAGACCACACATGCACATGGTCCTACATATCCACCCTAGGTAACACACAAATTCCACCTTTTACATGTATTCTTCACTTTGTCACTGTACTATTGATCTAACCTCTAATATTAAATATATGTAGATCTACATGTAACATTTAGGTACTAATCTGAACAGTTGTTGTTTAGAGAGGCAGTGTGGGATTCTTCTTTTTGAGGTTCCTGCCTTTATTTGTGTGTAGACAGTATAAGCTTTTTATCAAATATGTATTAAACATCAACATCTAAAGATTTCTATGTCTGTATGGGGCCAACTCTACTTAAAAGGAAATGGTTCTTCATATAGTTGGTGATTGTTGTATTAAAAACGTTCAACACAAAGATTTTAAGAAGCAATTTCTTTCATTCATTTGAGAAAATGTGGTAAAAGTGCAGTTTGTCTGACAGAGCGATAAAGATTTTCAGCCACTCTGACTACATACCACTTTCCCAGTCACTGCTAATTCAGATCATCCTGCTTTGTGATCTACAAACTTTGACAACTCAGTTAAAACATTTCTCCCTCTCGGCAACTATTTCCTTTGAGTTGATCCTAGAAGAGGGAGACAGCAAATAGACTCCTAGTTCTGATGAAGAGCACACAGCCACTGCATTTATCAGCACACAGCAGAGAGGAGGTTTGTACTGACATGCTCACTCACACACACACACACACACACACACACCCACCATTGTCTGATGAACCATTAAAGTGCAGTGGATCATATCAGTCATGTTATTAGACTTTTCTCCCCTCTGGCTCTGTGTCTGTGTGCCTCTCTGTAAAGCTGCCTGCTAGTTGTTGCCTGCAGATGTTAAATAGTCTATTACTGTAACACAGGCTGTCACAGTGGTTCTCCACTCATAGTTTGCAACTCTCACAAGGTCTTCATATTGGGTTATTAGTAGAAAATGAGGTAATACATCTGATCAAAAAGTAAATTGTACATTTCACATGAAATTTTTACAGTGAACGATACTCCTGCTGAGATCATTTTATGGTTTTCAGGAACATAACACAAAATCTAACTTTTACAAATTCACAAATGTGTGTCATGGCCGTCTGTTGCTGATTTATATGATACAATGATTATTCAATTTAAATAGTGTTCTTTTACAATTTCTGTTCTGAGCACCTGATTTCTGTTAAGTCTTTTCACAGATTTATGAGTTAAACAGAAATGTCACTCTTAAAATACACTTGGCACAGCAGTTTTCTCTCTCTCGGACAAACCTGATATGATGCTCTCTAAATGTGCATTGTAATTGTTAGAAACCTTGAGTTTTGTATCGAACATTTTTAAATGAGTAACATGGTCCAGGTTTAGCACCTTAATGTAGAAATTTGGTTTTCCAGTGGTAAAAATATATTTTCAGCAGCAGAGATTTGCTGAGTTTGAAAGTATTTAAAGCTGCATTTATTCATATTTTGGCCACTTGGGGTCAGAACTCCACTTCATACACATTTGACATATTATGGCCTAATAAAGTTGATATGGCTAACGTGTTGGCAAACAGTTGCCTATTTACACATGCAGCAGTCATGGAACATGGAACTAGATGGTATGTTCACCAGCTAGTGGCTAGCTGTATCTGTCTGCTGTTTAGTGCTGTCTGCTGCTGCTGCTGGAAACAAGGTTGATGACAGTGGTAAGAAATAGTAAAGTTGCATGCTGCAAAACCAAAACAATGAGCTGAAAGATGCTAAAGTGCTCCGTACAGCTGAGAGTAACTGCAGAGACAGGTGATAATTCTGTGTGGGTTTGTCAATACGAACATTTCACATGCTGGTAACAATGGTTGATCCTCTTTCCAAGCAAGGGGTCTAATTTTTGGGTATCTCCAAAAACTGCACTGGCATCTCTATCATCACACATTGTCATGTCTTGTTATACAGGAATCATCTGTACGTAATGGATTTTTTGCTTTCAATCATTACCAAAGTGAGCCCTCACAAAAATTTCTTTCCCTCCCAAAGAAAATGTCTCTGTTGTTATTTTCGAACAGAAGTGTCATTCTGATCCCCAACCCAACCTCAGGCTAAACTCTAAATGACATGACCAAATGAATTTGTATTGAACCAGCCCTGTGGGCAGTAAGGACCGGGTAAAAGCTGCTTATTTCTGAGCTGATACAAAGCCCAGATGGAAAAGTAATAGTCAAACTCACACAGTGAGGTAAATGGGTAAACACATCAGCACCTGCCCCGCGGGTTAAAGGATTGGTTCTTCACCTTCTGCAAGTTTCCTCTTTAGCTTTTAAGAAAACTGTCACTAGATGGTAATTGTTAGGATAGAATCTATGAAGAAAATGTTATCATGACAACATACGGGGTAATGTCAGATCTACAGTACAAACTTTAAAAAATGTACTTTTCCTTCCACTGTATATTGCTGAATTCCCAGCACCACAAAACACCATAAATTATGCCTGATTGCTCCACTGGGATTTGGTTATGAGCATTTTTTCAAAATTCCATATCCTGTAGCCATTAACACCTAGCTCTCTATTATTATGGAAAGTATGAACACTTTGTCACAGTCACTGAACAATTCAAATAATTATTGTGGTTATTATGGAGCTTGCCAGGTCCCTTTTCATTTGAAACTGCTTAAACACTGCTGAGAGAGTAAAGCGAGCCAGAGACTAAATGGCCAAAACCAGCCAGCATTACTAATAGTGCTTTGTTACTATGTGAGAGTGAGCCCACGTGCTAAGGATGCTCAGATACAGAGGATGGATGCCCTGAACACTCACAGCTACTTTGACAAGGCTGAAACATAACTGATATCACAGCTGTTGTCAAATTACTTCAGTGAGAGAAGAAGCAATGGGGCTACATTTTCCCCTGTTGTTGGCAGGGATTTTATGGTGAGGTCAACTGATCTGTTCATCAATCCATCCAATTATTTGGTCCAGAGAAACATATCCATATATATATATATATATTCACAGTCCCCTGAGGATGATTCTTAATAACTTTGGTGACACGCTGACCTTTTGATTAATGCCACAGACAGTCAACATTTCCACTGTATTATCTGTGTAAAATCATAGTCTCCTGAGGACGAATCTCAACATATTTGGTGACCTCTTTACCTTTCCTCTAGATCCACCATCACACCAAAATCTCCACTTTTATTCAAGAAATATCTTAATGTAATCTGCAGTTTGACATGAAGTTTGCTGAGCTGATTCATGCTCCTCAGGGAATGATCAGTTTCCATTTTGGCGACTCTACATGCTTTCCTGTAGTGCAGCTGCAGCGGCCTCGGCTGGTGCCCACCTAATGGTTACTGGACTTCACTTACAGAGCACTTTTCAACCTTAACGGTTCCCAAAGCGCTTTACAGATTGGTCTCGTTCACCCATTCACACACACATTCACACAGCGATGGTGATGGGGATGCCATGCAAGGTGGTGGTCTCCTTTGGGAGCAGCTTAGGGATGACCCACTCTACCTCCTGAGCCACAGCCGCTAATGTGACTAAGCTTTTCCTGTGCTTTGCATGTATGCAAGTGAAGTCCATTTCATCATCAATGTACTACATGTATGCAACCAAGCTATCATTCGGTGCAGCTGTGATTTAGTGTGAGCAGCTCGCCTCTGTGTCTCCCGTCCTGCTGTCTATTTGATAAGAGATTGATTGATGAGATGATTGAAATTAGTTCTCTGTGACTAGAAGTGCTGTATTACGAGGTACTCGTTAACAAACTACCTGGGGACTGGGCCAGTTCCAGTTTTAGGAACTACATGCACACTCCCACACACACAGTTCACAGAAATCTGGTTATATAGAGTCATGAAGAGCAGGGGTGTTGCCTTAAATGTCTTTAAATTCAGAAGGTAAGTGGTAGGAAGTTCAGTTAGCAGAGGTTTTATTTTCCTTGTCTTTTGTTTAGAGCAAGGTAAGTAAGACCTTTTTAAAAACTGAGTGAGCAGTTTTTTTTTTGGTTTTATTTATTTTATTGATTTAGCAACACCCTACAGGCCCTGTTGTCATTTGTAAATGAACGTTACGACATGATCAATCCTGCAATAAATAACTTTATTTTACCAAAATCCATCAGGTTTTCTGTTGCTTCCCTGAGCTTGGCTGTAACAGCTAACCTCAGACAAAAATGCCACACAAGATATCTCAAAGTCCAGTTGGCTGATTCCCATAAAATACGCAAAGCACATTTCTGCTCTTCAGAGGATGAACCCTTTTGATTTATTTTAGTGCCACCCACAAGACAAAGCTATTATTTTCTGCTACACCAGCAGATAGGAATATCAGATAGTCAGTCGGTGATTCATCTTATGGGATCGGACATTCATGGTCCCCAGAGGATGAATCCTAATGACTTTGGTGATCCTCTTAGTTTTCCTTTAACGTCACCATGAGGTTGACACTTTTAGGTCAGAGTTAAATATATCTGAAATTATCGGATGCATTGTTTGAACAGATATTCAACTTTCTGAGAGGGTGAATCCTTATGACCAAATGTCATGGCAAACCATTCAATACTTGTGGAGACATTTACCAATACACTTGCCGCATTTCACCATGTGAATTGATAAATGTCTTGAAAGCTATGGGATTAATTGCCATGAAAGTTGGTACACATATTCATGTTCCCCAAAGGATGAATTGCACTTACTTGGTGAACCCCTAACCTTTACACTAATCATTAGGTCAACATTTCACTTTGTCCAATACTTTTGTTAACAATCAAATACCTACAAAACTGATCAAACTCCCATCAGCCTCAGCTGTTCTTTGTGTTTAGTGCTAATCAGAAAATTTTAGCATGCTAACATGCTAAATTAAGGCAAGGCAGCTTTATTTATATAGCACATTTCAAACAGAGGCTTTCAAAGTGCTTTACAAAAAGCATTAGAATGGCATTCGAAACAATAAGAATAAAATCAATTGAGATAGAATAAAAAGACATTTTAAAATTAGATAAAATGACAATGAAACAAAGGAAATAAATTAATTAATTAATTAAGATGGTGAACATGGCAAACATTGCCTGCTAACACCAGCATGTTAAGTATTGCCACTGTGAGCATGCTAGATGTAACACACTCACAGCACAGGTGTAGACTCCTAGTGTAGTCAAGTGAGAGGTGAGTTGTGAAACTTACCCAGATATACAATAACATGGTTAAATAATACATCAAATTACTCCACTACACTACAGTAGAGTGTAAAATGCGATTTAATTTAATAAAAGCTAACAAGAACTATGTAATGTATTACCTTACTGAATGAACAAGCCCTAATGCATGCCATTACATGTGTCCCAGCACTGGAGAATATCATCCATCATCCTCTCTGACAACTACAATTATATCCTGAACTATGCAGAAACGTTACAGCAGGCCACTGATATAATCGCATCCTTGCACGTAGTCATGTCTTGCTCTTCTTTGATCACATGGTCTTGATTTCCCCTCTCCTCCACAATACTCCAGGTGGTATCTCATCTGTTCTGTAGCTGGAGGCTGAAAAAAGAATATCAACAAAGTGAGATAATCCATCACAAACATGACACCGTTGTTTGGTTTTGACATTATTTAATTGTGCTGAATTTGACTGTTTTCATGTCAGTGCTAAATCACATTACACTATTACTTACTGTCAACCACCCGACAGCAACAAGAAGTTGTGTGGAGAAGTGTCTGCCAGGAATCCCTCAAACACATGCCACTGTAGAACGCTTATTGTCATATCCGTGTATTCTTCAGTGGCTTGTCTTTTCGACTCAGGACTTATATTGTAAAGTGTTCTGAAAAATAATGTGATTTGGCACTAATTACAGGAAAAACAGACAATGTTCAAAGGAATTTCCCTGAAAAAACTGCTCCATTTCACTGAAGAAAATATTAATTTATAATTGAAAACAGTATTCTCCATATTTGTTGAAGTTTGCCTATAGACTAATTTCACGTGTGTGCATGTTCAGCTGACCTGCTGTGCACGGACTAAAAGTCTCTCTAGGTTAGACTAGCAATTAATTTGAATTAATTGGAAGTGTATAAATTAACTCCTCCACCTCCTTGTCCCTAATATTTAGTACTAAATCACATGGTGCTTTCCAGGCACTTTCCTATGAATTTATAGTTACATATCAGTCCCTTCCTAGAAGATTATTAGGAAACTATGGGACCTGTAAATTAAATTGTTACTGAATGAAAAAGGGGGAAGTGTTGGGGGTTTACGCAACGGCAAAGTCCCTGGTTCAAGACATTACTCATTGTAACTACAGGTTACACGGAGAAAAGACTAATTCATTAATCGAAACTCAAATGCTGTCTTCAGTGTGAAGCAGTAAATAAAATGCCATCATGTATCATGATGTATGGGGGCAGCTGTGGCTCAGGGCTGGTGGTTGGATCCCCAGCTCTCTTTTGTCCACATGTCTAAGTGTCTTTGAGCAAGACCGTGAACCCCAAATTACTCCTGAAGGAATCAGAGATACTGGTGCTGGTTAAATACAGTAACATTGACACATCCTCTTAAATATGTTTGCATTAAGCTAATTAATAGAAACACCCACCAATTCACATTTAATTTTGCCTAAATTTCAGAAATTCCTTTTAACTTGTCATGATCCCACATGGACAGTGTGTGTGTTTGGTCTTGTGTCCGGTTATATTTTGTATTCTCAGGTCTTGTCTCTTGCGTGTTGTTTATTTCCTGTTTTATTTTGAAGTTTCCTGAGTCTGTCTCTTGTGTGCTGGTCTGTTTGTTTCTTGTTTGTGTGATTAAGATCACCTGTGTTTTATTGGGATCATCTATGCGTTACCCACCTGTGCCTGCTTCCCTTGTTGTCTCCTTCCCTATATATACCAGTCCCCTTCCTTTGTTCTCTTTGGCTTGATTCTGCTTGTCTTGTGTTAGTTTTGTACTCTTGTTTTGAATGTTATCCTTGTGCTTCTGTTCCCCAAACCTGGATCTGCCCTGTACCTGTCTACGTGTAAGGTTTTTTTTTTTGTGGAATAAACCTTTGAACTGCTGGAGCCTTGACTGTTTGGGTCCTTCCCCTGCTGCCTAGATGACAAATCTTAACAAAACTTGCACAACATTGTAATACAAACATCTTGACTTATTTACATTTCCCACAATGCCTCTAATGGAACCTCTAATTAGCCTAGTCTCATTCACAGATGGGTGCATTGTCATACAAATATGCAGGCCAACTTGATTGTATGTGTACAACCAAGCCTCTTACTCAAACCACAGCGTCTTAAGGCTGCACTGCATTGTGGCAGTAAAGGCTGCTGGTGGAGAAATCACTATTTTCCTCTCTTCTGTGATGGATTCCTCCCTGGTGAGACTATGAACAAGCTGTTACTCTTTGATTCTTAGGGACTGACACCAAAACGTGACATTTACGTCAGTGTTTGATGTTTGTCCACTGCCCATGGCTGTTAAAGGGTTTTAGGGGATTTTTCCTTCAAGAATTATCAACAACTGATAACCTCTGAGCAAGACGACACATCCTTCATGTCAACACAGAAAACCCCTTATTTCATCTTTTGACATGAATAACTAAAGACATCCCACAAAGTCTTCACTATGAAGTTGTTTATTGACTTTACACTCACTCACTCACTCACTCTCACACACACAGCCCAAAAGGGAAGGACCCAAGTGGAAAACCCAAGGCTATGCTCTGTGATTTATTTATTCAATAACCAGCAGGACGATCATTTTTCTCCATTTGGCTGCATTAGCCCTGAGAGAAAAACTGTTCAAAATGCGAGTAAATAAGAAATAGTGAATGGAGAGAAAAAAAGGAGTAGAACTACATTACTGAGTATGACCTCCTACCAGCTGATGACATGATCGCCGGATGGTAAAAGCTGCAGTGCACATAAATCATGCCAGATGAGACAATGCACTGGGTTATGGAAATGAGGCAGGAGAAAGGTTCTGTGAAAACTGCTGAGTGGATATGAAAAGGTGACATGTATTCAGCTGCATCTCAATTTCTTTCCTTTCCTCTTTCCTTCTTCCCTTTTATTCATTCATTCTTTTGTCTTCACCCCGCTTTTTCCTCCAGCCTTACCTTTGATCCATCTTCCCTACCTCACTTTTTCACACCTGTTAGAGGAAAAATGTGGCTCTTCTTCTTTCTCTTGCCTGGAGGCAGCCCCATGAATACCTTGTGCTGGCTTGTATGTGCTTGCGAGCTACATAACCGTCTGAGGTTTCCAGGTCATGAGATGCAGTGAAGGGGAATGCAGGTGGGAGCGGCTTTTGAACTGAACTTGCTGGTTTCTGGACCGGACATTGTTAACCTGACTCTGCATGGACTACGTGAAGAAAATTCCAGCCAGCTTACTGCAATCCAAAAACTGTTTATAAAAGACAGAAATAAATCCCTGGTTAGGTGATGATGAATGAAGGAAAGGTCCTCACTAAATTGCCATTCCCATTAAGTCATAAATTGCAAAGGTCACATAGTTAAGAGATGACAATGAAAGTGATGGATTCTTAATGTTTAAGCATCTGGGTTACTCTTTCTTTAGTTAAAATGGCTGACTATGAAACTGTGGCATGGGAAGGCGCTTTTGGTTTTCATTATCTGTGCAAATTCAGGCTAAATTTACCAATTTACCAATTTTTCAGATCAATCATGCAAGAATGTTATTGAGCAGAATAACGTTGTTTCCTGGTGGGTTTAAAACCCCCTGAGGCAAATTTGTGATTTGTGATATTTGGCTATATAAATAAAATTGATATGACTTGATGTCACAATGTGTTTCCTAAACAGCTATGTAACTGAAAGTGATGAACACTGCCTTGAAAGTCTCCACGCTATTGTGTGCAAAATATAACAAGTCCTCCAAAGTAAATGACAAAATACCTCACTTGTCATTGCCTTCCAAAACGACTGTATCAGCAGGGCCACTTTGATTGTTAGCGCCTTCCAAAATGGACAAATGACTGTTACAAAAATGATTAATGTGTTCTGATCACCACTATGGTTAAGGATGGTTAGGTCGGGGCACATACATTACTTGTTAAAGTTGGGAAACAATCATGAAAAGAAATTAACCTTTTGTAGGTAGGAAACATGAAGTGAACAGTGCTCTCCCAAGCTAATGTCTCACTTTCTCAACCCATCAATGCACCTCCTAACTGTTTTTGGCCTCCACTGACTCCTCAGAGAAATATGTGATTCTTTAGCTGCTACTGTAAATGTTCCGCTAGCCACCAGCTAGTCGATAACTTTGTCTGTCTGTGGTTTGGTGCTGGGCAGGTAGTGTACAGGGGGTTTATCAGAGCTTTTAAGTTGAAAATAGCTGCTTGCTGAGACTAGAATAGCGGGCCATAAAACTAAAACAATGAGCTGAAAGACACTAAAACGTTGTGTGGAGGTGAGGGAGAACTGCAGAGTCAGGTGATAATTCTTGGTGGGTTTGTATCCTCAAGTGACCTATTTCACATTACCTTTCTTCATTTGATCTATTGTTGATATGAAAATATTGATTAGTGCAGCTTTAACCCCCAAAACTGCTCAATGCAGTTGCAGAGCTGTTGAACAGCCACTTGAAATTTCTTCAGGAGATGATGAGAAAATGGACAAGTTACATGTAAATTTATACTTTCTTTCCCTCAACACTTTGGTTCCAAACAACCTTGCTCACAACACACATTTTTAGAACTTATATTACTATTAGGATCATCTTTACTAGGAGAAACCAGTAGTCTAATATCACATTCTGCTCTATTGTATTCTGCCATATATTCATACTCATCTATTCTGTGTATGCAAATATTCTGTTTATTCATAACAACAGTGATGTTAAAACTCAGAGTATCAAATGTTCATGGCCCCTGCAGAGCATCTCTCTGTACCCTATTGTCAGCAGCTGCAAAAATGGCAGCACTAATACGCTTTTCAAAAAGCAACAAGGGAAATGAATCCAAGACACTCAACTCTTCAACTCTTAAAACATGAAAAAGCCAGATGTCTGTTGTGTCTTCTTCCCACAGCAGCCTGTCTTCTGCAGCCTTTCTCTTCTTTAGTTTTGATTTTCTCTTGTACAAGTCATCACTGTGTAGCGATGGAAATTAAACCATAGTGGAAGTTAATTAGATGACTATCTCCCTTACCGCTGTCACCCTTTCATTTTTCTCCCGGTCTATTATTCTATTAAGGTTCTTTTATCCTGTTAACACTTTCATGCTTTTCTTTCTTTCAGCTTTTGTTAAATTCAGTCATCTTGTCATTTCATTTCTGCGTGTTCCTTCTCTCCACCTCCAGCTGACCTCCTCCAGTACCAAGGCTCCATCATGCAAACGTGAAGAAGGACTATTGATGCTATATTCACAACCAATATAAACTTTGTCTGCTTTAATTTTTGCTGGTGACTAACTGTCAACGGGAAATAAGACTGTGTAGGGAAATGTTGCACGGAAAAAAATTAACAATGCTCAGGCTGTTCCCTTTTTTGCAAATTACGTTGCTTAAACTTTTAATTAAATTTAGTAAGTAAATAAACCAGACGTTGAGAAGGTAAATATGGTAAGTAGGCACAGAAGGGAGTGGGTGTGTGAAAGTAAGTGAAAAGAAGGTGGGAAAGTGAGGAAAGCTACATTAACTATGGAAGGAAGTGAGTCATTTTGTAAGAAAGGGTATGTGCACGAACTGAGTAAGGAAATTAATATATAAATAAGGATGTTAGTGAAATGAGGACTTAATAAGCAGATACATTAGTGAGAAAGTACAAAAGTACATAAATAAGTTACTGTACATTTTTATGTTTATTTTATTTAAAAATGGACAATGCACATTAATTAATATGAGCACTTAAGTCATGTAAATATGCCAGATTTAGCCCTACGAGCTAATTTTCATCTGCAGTCCCTGGCAGGTTGATGGCATATAAAAAAACATTAAAAGAAAACATACAAAAGTACATAAGCACAGACAAATAGCAACACAATGACATAACCACTACTCCAGATTATGACAGCATGTTTGATTTAATGTCCAGTAACCACTGTTTTGTAGATTTGGAGAAAGAGTTGAGAGATGTGATGTTCATTAGTTCTGTGGATATAGTGTTCCAGGTATAGGAAAAGGCTGACTGCCCAAAGGAACTTTTTCTATATGGTATTTTACAATCCCCTCTGGTAGTCGCTCTGGTAGATGACTTTTGATTTTGTTTCATTAATTGATTGAGTGGAGTGGGGCAGACCATGAAAAGTTTTATACACAAGTAAAATATCTGCAAATTTGATCATGTTTTCCCAGTTTAAGAAATCATATTTACTTAAAACTTTACAATGATGATGATATGAATTTGACTTTTTATCCAGTGTTTTCAAAGCCTGCTTATAAAGTGTTTCAACTGGTCTGTTCACAACTCTTTTAACTAGTGTTTTAAATGTGAGTTGTGAATCTATTATTATGCCTAAATATTATTTATTTTACATTAGTGCTTATTTCATAGGTCTGTTCATACATAGGTATAAATAAGTTAACAAATATGCAAATAAGGCCTCTTAGGGCCATTGTGCGAATTGGTCAATCTTTAACTAATAGCCTACAGGTCTGAATCAAATTTTCCTACATGATATAAACTGAGACTGTCCTCATTTGTTGCATTTGTTGAAATGCCTAATATGTTTAAGTTCACCTGATGAGGACCCCTTGTGGCTGCACAAATGATAACTGTTGTGTGTCAGACGCAAAGGTGGATAAGCGTGACTTTATTGTTACTGCTTACGGTGAATATCCACTGAACACGATGCAAAGGGGAGTTTGCCCTCATGCTAAAAATAGCAAGGGTCGAAAGCTGATAAACTTTAACTTTATGCAAATGAAGTTACAATGATTTGCCAAAAACGGACGTTTGTTTTTTTACCTGGTGTTGATGCATGTCTTTGGAAAACAAGATATTTATTCTAGTGTTTGAGATGTCCTATTTGAATGTCCCTTCTTTGCAGAATCGCCCAATATCTATATTCTTGTTTGGCGATAAGGTTGTAACACCTGCACAGCTCATACATTGGCTTTTTGGGACAATTGAACTAAAAAAACATTCTGGTAGTCAAATTCGCATAAATGACTCAAGATGAAAATGATTTTCCTGTTCATTCGGAACATACCACCAGGGAGGTTTGGGGGATGGTTGCGTCAACAAAGCGTGGGACATAATGCTTCCTGCTAACAGAATGCTGTACGTTTCCAACGTTTTCACCAGTTAGATCTTTTTTTAACCAGGACCACAAGCTTTCCCTAACCATATAGCTTTTGTGCCTAACCAAACCTTTACCATAGAGGTGATGGAAATTACAAAAGACATATTTTGTCACAAAGTTTGGAGGACTTGCATCTATTCTGCATGAGGATGCTTCATTAAAAACTTTTGATGGACAGCTACGGGTGTTTGCTTTGCATTTATAATGATACTGTACATCATAAAACTGTATCACTTCATTTTTATTATAATTAGTGTTTTCTCTTGAAGGGGTTTTTTCTTGTTTGTTTTCTGTATTACCAGCACTAATTACTATTGATATGACATTTCTCATTCACTGCCTCTCTCGCTGTGTGCTGCATGGGGCAGCTTTTCTCCTGCCTTCTGAAACACGCCATGAACCAATGTGATAATGTCACCGATATTGATGTGCTCTCACCGGGAACGCTGTGGAGATTAGACAGAGAGGAAGGAGGAAAGACAGTAAAAGAGGTGCCAATGGAGCTAGAAAGTGAATTACCAGCAGCCACCCAGACTGAGAACCGAAGAGAGAAGAGCAGAAACAACAGAGGGGACAGAGAACGCGAGGGAGGGATCGACAGGGTTCATGTGGTTCAGAGGGGAGCTGTGGCTCTTGGATGTAATTCACTTTACTCTCTCCAGAGGAATCCATTTACCCCCTTCCTGCAATTATGGGGCCTTGTTTCCTCTCTTAATCCATCTGAATGTTTGTTTGTGTTTGTTTCTTGTGACTATTAGAGCACACACATATAGATGTACACACACACACACTCGCACACTACAA
Organism: Macquaria australasica; assembly: GCA_005408345.1. Taxonomy (NCBI): domain Eukaryota; kingdom Metazoa; phylum Chordata; class Actinopteri; order Centrarchiformes; family Percichthyidae; genus Macquaria; species Macquaria australasica. The sequence continues at coordinate 28,574 of SEMN01000929.1, read as the reverse complement.
AGCCACTCTTCTCTGTAATAAATCCCTCATTACTGGCAGTAGTTGTTTTCCTTTTTCCTCTCTGCTGTGTTCTGGCAGTTGGAGCTGTTTTCCCTCGCTCTGCATTATTAGCTTTGTGCTGTGGAAACACAACATGGAGCCTCCTTTGCCCCACAACACTGGGACACAGGGAGGGAGAGGCAGAAGGGAATACAGACTCTAATTATGAATGCAATGTTACTGTTGCCACAAATAATCATTTTGATACAATAATCCCATCAACTGTTACTTAGTTGATGCTTCTTCCTGTCATAGTGTGTCGTCATCCATGATTTTATTTTACAGAACAAGGTCCTGGTGGGAATTATGGGAGTTTTACAGACTTCGGAGCACCAGATGGCACATGCACCATTAAATAGTACTCCAGCAGTCTAGTATTGCACTTTCACAAAGAGACAGACTTAAGAAAGAATGGCCTAAATCAAAGCTGCAGAGGCTGAGGTATCCTGACTTGTAGTCCCTAGTATGGGTCATGCTCCAGAATGGATCCTACATTTCCCATAATGCAACCAATAGCCTCTTCAAACTCCATACCTCCAGTTTGTAATGCAGACTGTCTGTTATAGTTTTAAAAAGCTCCTCCACAGACACAGAGGACATTAGTGTATACAACTGTTTTCCCAAGCTGAGTAGTACTCCTTGTGATGAGCATGCCCCTTTAAGACACAACTTTGTTGCGTTCAGTTCACCCAAATTACAAACATATTTTCTCCTACTTTTAGTGGTATCAAAACATGCAGATACATCATTTTTATTGTTGTTGTTTTTGTTTTGATTTTTGGGGGTGCCCAGGTGTTGAGATATTCATCTCTGAGATTTCTGCCATATATACTGTCAAAAACTGAAAAAATGTTTATCACAATTTCCTAAAAGTTAATGTGCAATCTTCAAGTTGCCTGTTTTGTGCAGCCAACAGTTCAAAACCCAAAGATATTCAGTTCAAAACAAAGAAAAGCAGCACATTCTAAGTTTGGTTTTAATTAGTTATTTGATGCTCTTTTGGTGTTGCTGGATCTTAGCGCAGCTTTTGATACTGTAGATCACAGCATCCTGACTGAAAGGCTTAGGCAGTGGGTGGGTGTCTCTGGGAGCGTCCTGGACTGGTTCTCTTCTATCTCTCAGACAGGAGTTTTTCTGTGTCGCTTGGTCCCTACATGTCTGAAACTGCTGCTCTTTCCTGTGGCGTGCCTCAGGGCTCTGTCTTGGGTCCTATTAAATTTGCTTTATACATGCTTCTCTTGGGTCATATTATTGGCACATTTGAAGGTATTTCTTATCACTGCTACACTGATGATATCCAGCTGTATGTCTCTTTTTAAGCCTGATGACACAGACAAACTGACTGTTTTGCACGATTGTCTGACTGCCATTAAGGACTGGATGGCTAACAATTTCTTACCGTTGAACTCAGATAAGACGGAAGTCCTTATCATTGCTTCAAATAGCATAGTTTCCAAGGTTGCTGAGTGTATTGGGTCCCTCTCTTACGTACAGTCAAATCTTAGAAATCTTGGTGTTATGTTTGATCAGGCTATGTACTTCGAACAACACGTCAAATCATTGACCCATACATGTTTTTTCCATCTATGAAACATTGCCAAACTCAAGTCCGTTGTATCTCAAGCTGAGCTAGAGATGATCATTCATGCTTTTATATCACCCCGGCTAGACTACTGCAGTTCCATCTTCACCTGCCTCAGCAAGTCATCTCTGGACCATCTTCAAATGGTCCAGAACGCTGCTGCAAGGCTGTTGCCCAGGTCCAGCAGGACAACTCATATCACACCCATTTTATCTTCCTTACACTGGCTTCCCATCAAGTTCCGGATTCATTTTAAGGTTCTTGTTCTTACGTATAGAGCACTGCATGGTCAGGCACCAGTGTACATCTCTGACCTGCTCCATCCTTATATCACCAGTAGGTCAATGAGGTCTTCTGACAAGGGCTTACTGGTTGTTCCTCGTGCCCGACTGAAAACAAAAGGCGATCGTGCCTTGAAGTGGTTGCTCCAACATTGTGGAACGCCCTCCCTATAGACATACAATCTGCGGTCTCTGTTGATGCCTTTAAAAAACAGCTGAAGACTTATTTACTTAAACTGGCCTTTGTCTAGCCTGGTGCTGTATGATGTTTGTCTTTTTGTGTGTGCGTGTGTGTGTGTGTGTGTTTTTAAGGTCTGGTGTTGCCTATGTTTTATTGCCTGTTTCTTTTTACTGTTTCTATTGTCTTATTTTTTACTTTTGTACTTTTGTGAAGCACTTTGTGATCTTGCTCTGTGAAAGGTGCTATACTAAATAAACTTTACTTACTTACTTACTTACTATAAAAAGGGGGTGTGACGTCATGATTGACAACTGTGAGTGTGCTCGCAATTGGTCCAGGTGGGTGTATAGGTGGGATCTCGATACCTCGGCTCCACCGTGGATCACTACTGTACAGACTCTGGCTCCAAATGACGTCACCAGAGCAAGATGGCAGCTCCCGTATCTGGGGTATTTTGGCTTCATTTTTGTACAGTAGGAGGAAGTGGAAACACGTTGTCTATCTTTATTTACAGTCTATGATTCTAACATTTGAGAAGCTGGAACATTTGTCATTTTTGCTAGAGAAAATGACTTCAACGATTAATCAATTATCAACATAGCTGCAAATTAATTTTGTGTTGATCACCTAATTGATAAATAGATGTTTTAGCTCTAGTAAAGAGGCCCGTTCACATCAGAAAGTGGTACAGTGAAATTCGTCTTTGCTAAATATTTAGTTCTAGAAGCTCGGTGATGTAGTGACTACTCACAGGGCTAGGTGGTTAACTACTGTAGCTGGGAACATGCTAGCACTAAGCAGTCCCAATAGCTCTCTGAGCTTCTTTCTCTTTTCTCTGTAGTGGGACGTCTCTGTTCCCTCATAGGTCAGCTCTGTCAAGACTGGTTGCCATCAACAGCATGAATTCGGGTGCGAAAATTCACCAAAGTTGAACTTGATGTGTGATGTTGATTTTTATTTTAGCCGATATGTTAGCTACAGAATTTTCTCTTGAAGGTGGTTTGATTTCATGGATTGTTGATTTCTTAGCTGTAGAATCCAGTAGTTCAGAGTAGGTACGTCACTCTCGGACAAAATGACCACTTGCACAGACTCCCCCCAGGGATGTGTTTTATCATCTTTATTGTTTATCTTATACACCCACTCCTGCACTAGCACTTTACCTAATTGGCACTTTATTAAGTACACAGATGATACTGCCTTGGTGAGCCTCCTATGCAATGGGGAGGAGGAGCATGGGCCAGTTCTTGACTACTTCCTAAATTGGTGTGAGAGGTCAAACCTTCTCCTATACAGCTCTAAAACAAAGAAATTGTCTATTGATTTTAGAAAGGTGCAATCCCCTAACCCTACTTTTATCAATGGGTACCCAATACAATCTGTTACAGATTACAAGTAGCTTGGCATTGTGCTCGACCATAAGCTTAAATAGGACCTGTGCACTGACCTCATAAGCACTAAGACACAACAAAAGATGTACTTTTTAAAGAAATTGCTATCCTTTTAATGTCCACAAAAACATGCTCCGAATGTTTTACAGTGCTTTTACTAGTGTTTAACCTTCTGCATCATCTGCTGGTTTGGCAATGCTATACTGAGGCATAGAAAAAGACAGTCAGAAAAACTGTAACAACTGCTACGCTATCAAACATTAAATGCATCTACAAAGATAGAATGATGAAAAAGGCAAACAACATTGTGGGTGACCAGAGGCACCCCCTTTCCGCCTCATTTCCCTCTAGGCGGTGATTTTCCCCCCTCTATTCACTAAACATAGATCCAAGTTTATATTTGTTCCACAAGCCATTAAGTTTTTAAACAGGTAATTTTCTTTTTAGGCATGTGTATGGGTATGTGTACGAGTATGTCTAGTGGTAACTTTTGTGATGTTGAAATGCATTGTGATCTATCTAGATTTGTGCAGATTTACTTGGCCTCCGTGAGCAAATCCATTGATCCATTGTCTTGGGGTGGACACAGAAATGTCAGACACACATGTTTCAAAGTAACAAAAAAATATGTTTTTTGTGATTCGGGTGAACCGACTCTTAAAAATCAATTGCATCGTCCTTGCAGTACAAGCCTGTGAGGCATGGGAGAGCAAAATGTTTTCATCAAGGACACTCAATAATTAAGGTTTGGGAACACAATAGTTAAGGTTTCTTAGAGGTTGAGATCGTTGAACCGGTAATGTTCTTGTAATTTAGTTCAACTCGCACAAACACAGTGCATGCATGAGAGGGTCTTTCCAACCACAAGGCTGTCATTTTCCTCAAGTGGGATCAATATAATGTCAAGGCTGAGGTCAGCAGCAGCCCATCTGCAGATGTGGAGCTGCTGGTAGAAATACCTTGTCAGAGGACAACATTCAGTGTGGTCAATACAATTACAGTGGTAAGAGAGGTAATCTTTAGTCGTCATGGTTGAGTTATTCCTCTTCCTACTGGGTCATAGGATAGCTGATGAGACGCTCTACTTCCTTAAAAAGTGACAATAATACAGAGCTGATATGCTGTGCAGGTGGTTTTTCCATTTAAAAAAGTATCCAGAGTGATAGATGTCATAGATTTGTTGTGATTCTACTACTACTACTACTACTACTACTACTACTACCAGCCCAGGGTACACAAATGAAAATATATCAGGTGAAAGGGTTCTCTGGGAATCTTCCAACACCGTTCTGCTAAAGCAGGTTCTGTTCAGATCAAGGACAGCAGACTTCAGAGGGAAGAAAAGACTGGAGCACACAGATTGATTTGCAGCCTTAAACATTGCAAATAGTCTCACTTTTGAAACAAACAACTGTGTCTAAATCGGAGAGAGAATAATAATTGAGTTTTTGATGAAAAACATGAAAAAATCTCCAATGAAAGAAATATCACTCTGACATAATTCCAAAAGGGGAATATCATTCAATCAAACATTGACCATTCTGTTTCTGTCTTTGGGGGCCCAGAATCTTATTTGACATACCAAAGCACAGTCTGCAGCTGCTCCACCGACAATGAACATGAGACTGTGTAAACTTGAACTTTGTATGAACTTCATGGGAACTATCAGCAGGGCTGGAATAATATTTGACCACACAGTTTTCTTGGCTGACATGACATCAGTTCTTATCAGCTTTTCTTTACAACATACTTATTATTTTAAAAAAAAGATAACTTGTTATGGATTGAATATCCAATACATAAGCACATGTAGCTCTACTAACAAATTGAAAAATACCGCTTACATGTTAAAGGAAAATTCTGGTTTTCAACCCGGGTCTTATTCACATAAATGTGTCTATTCTCCGACTAATATGTCATGATAACTTTACCCTCACCACCTTTGTTGTAGAGATTCTGGCGATGCAATTCTGGCAACAACATACAGTAAATGTCAAACACAGATGAACAGGTATCCTGCTAGTTGGCTTGGCTAACCAAACAGCTAGCTTGGTTAGCCTGCAAGATTCCTATGCAGTTAGCTACAATAGGTAATCCAGGGGGCTAATTCCTGTGTTTAATTTTGGTTTTTCGATTTGGAAAGAAGCGTTTAAAATGATTTATGTACAATGTAAGTGGAAACTTTAGGAGGTTCGTGCTGCTTCCTCATATAAACTTTTTTTTTTTTTGCCAAAGTCACATTAACCTAATCTCTACAGCACAGTTGCTAAGTTAACAATGTTAGCATACCCATTGGAAAGAATGGAAAGAAGCCATTCAGCATAACGCGTACATTTGCTTTTGATACATTTTGCACAGGATACTTCTGTTACTTCAGTATCATTTTGAATGCAGGATTTTCACTCATAACAGAGTATTTTTACACTATGCTATTACTAATTTTACTTTAGTAAAGGAAGGAGCATTTCTTTCTCCACTGAACATTAAGACATTGACGCACTACTCTATTTTTCAGTGACAGATAGCCATGCTATCTGTCACTGCTCATGCAAATTACCAGTTATCCCTCTGCTGTTCACTCCAGGCAAACTGCTGCTGTTGTGGCACCAAAAACTCAAAACAAATGACCCCCTTGGGTGCTACGACAGTCAGCTGTAAATTTGTTGCATCAACTTTGTTTTATGTTATACAGACGTGAGGAAAATTTCAGATTGTAACTCAAAGCTAATATAAAAAAGTTTAATTGAAGGAGTTCCTAAATTCTTGGGTTGCTCATGTTTCCTCCTGATAAGTTAGACCTGAGTTTACAGGTTTTCTTTGTGTGTGTGGAGTTTACACAGTCTATCTTTTCTTCCCACAATACAAACACACACAGGTCAGGTGGGTTAATATGAGTGTGAGTGTTAGCTCGCACTTGCGACCTCCCCAGCGTGTCTTCAACACAGTGCCTGCTGGAATAAACTCTATGACCCTGAAAATGATTAAGTGGGTAATGAAAATTAATGCTTGCTTTCAAATAGTATTAAATTGTTTCATAATTAGGCAGATTTTTTCTTCTTTCTTTGACCATACACCAAGTGTCATACAAGGTTACTGCCATTGATCTACAGTGAAAACAATCCTTGGACAGAAAGCAACATATTCTTTTGTGAGTGTGAGCATGTGTGTGAAGACATGACCTGGCAAGCAGACGATGGAAGGTAATGATTTGACACCAGTTAAGATGATCACAGCCCACCTTGTTGTCAGAGCACCAGTCAGCCTCCAGCTGAGGTCACAGCTACAAAAATAGAGACGAAAATTAAGTGTTACACTGATAGATAAATTGATAGATGGAGAAAGGTGACAAAATGGAGGAGTGACAAATGAAAAGATATGTGTGTGTATGTGTGGTTAGAGGAGAGAGGCGGTGGAGTGGAGGGAGCCCCCTCAGGGATCTTATGGGAAAATAGGGCTGGTTTATATGGTGCTGTCACAGGAATGGATAGATGGACTGTAACATGTTGTCAGTCAGGGGGTGGTAGTTGATGATGGGGAAGTAAATGATGGCTTTCCTTCACAATGTCCACAAAATGCAGAGTTCTAAAGAGGGTAAAGTTAATAATCTCAGCTGAAACGTGCCCCTGTATGTCTTATATTGTGAACCATGGACAGATGCATGTATTATCAAAGGCTCTTCCTGTCACCATTGAGCTATTTTGGAGTTTGGTGTACGTGATAGCTGCCAGTGTCTGGAGCCACTTATCTGACTTCAGGGGATTTTACACCCACTCAGAATCATTGGGTAATGACACATGATGACACTGTTTCTCTGTCACTTCCCAGGAAAAAGGGGTTAGCCGCATGTTTCTACTGTTGTGTAACATGTTGACTGTATTTCTTTGTTGTTTTTTACAGAAAAATGCAGATTGGAAAAAAGAGAGACAAGAGGCAATAAGAGTTTCTGATATAATCGAATCTATTGTGAACCGCTGCGTGTATTGTATGACAGTATAAACAAGAGGCTGGGGTTTTGGAGGACTTTTCTCAGTGGTGGTGGTGGTGGTGTAGCAGGAGATTTGTATTTCTCCAAGTGCATCACACAGTGCCATCTACTGGTGGTCTCCTGTATCTGTGATTTCTGTACCAACTACTCACAGGGTAAATGGAGCAGATGCCCTGAGGAGCCTGAAAGCCACGGCTTGTATGCAGGTATAATTAGCTATCAAAATGAAAAAGGACCTCAGGGTCAGAATCAAACAGGGCACTGGTTCCAATAACATGGTCCTATTGTATTACCCAATGCAGCATGTTTAATTATATCTATATTTAAAGAATAGAGTGGGGTCAGTAAGTGCTCATTGTACCTTTTGTAAAGTACATTGTACTTTATGTCCCAATGCGATACTGCCCTATGTGGCCTTTTGTGTACTTTTGGTCTGGGGCTGTTTTCCATTGTTTGGGCTAGCCTAGGCTGCTTGGTTTCAATTAAGATAAATTCTAAAGGGGTACTTTAGTACTGTGCTTCCATACAGTTGGGGGGACAAGAAAGAGATTTTAAAAAGATTGGTCAAAATTAAAGCAGTAGAGGGCGAGATATCCTGACTTGTATTCGTTAAAATGGTCCAAGCAAGCGCTTCCTATACTTCCCATAATTCACCTCAATATGTTCGTTTCATTAGACCTTGTTAGCTGCCTTGTAATGGCTGACATTTTTCAAACTCCTCTTCAAGGCTTTGTGTTATAAATTTGAAGTCGTCTCCAAGCCTAAACTGAGATAACCCTAATGAAATCACTGTGACATTATCATGGTTGTTTTCTCAGAGTAGTACCCCACATGATGAGTAACTTCAGACAGTAGTGTGCTTTAAGCTTTGTGGCAACAGTTTGGGGAAAGACCTTTCCTGATACAGTGCCCCGCTGTACAAAGCCAGGTCCATAAAGACATGGTTTCCCCAGTTTGGTGTGAAAGAACTTGACCCCAAACCCTTCCCACACTACGAGCCAGGCCTCGTGGCTGACCTCTCTAATGCTTTTGTGGCTGAATGGGAGCAAATCCTGCAGCCGGGTTCCAAAATCTGGTGGAAAGCCTGAAACCAGAAGAGTGGAGGCTGTTATAGCAGCAGACAGATGCCCATGGGTTTGGAATGACATGTTCAACAATCACATATCGGTGGTTTGTTTGGGTGTCCATGTGTGCAGCATGCCCAGTACATTCCACACTATATTACTACACTACACTAGTATAAGAAATTGTACCTTAAATATTATAATTTTACATTGTTGTTTTTTGGGGGTTTCTGTGCTGTCACGTGTGCTAGTGGCACTATTATCCAACTTTTTCACTTTTTTATGTGACTTGATTTTGTACTTTGGTGATGTTTATGTATTGGTTTGCAGTGTTATGCTCTTGCCAACTCATGGTTTATGGATTAACAGGTGTAAGATGGCCAATAGACCAGTGGAGGAGGCAAAGGAACCTTGTTAGTTGTCTTCGTAGAACATGGATTGTCAAAGATGAGGAGAGTGGGTGAGATGCCCATGAAGCTGACAGGTGGCCTGAACCCCAGCAGCTGTGCATCCACCCAGGCATCTCACACAGCCTGCTAGTGTTGTCTGAGTGGGACACAAGAGGTGGGCTGATGTGGGTGATAGCTGGCTTTCTCTGCAAAATGATTATTGAGGTGGTAGTTGTGAATGGGCATTCTTTACCTGCCTGAGAAGTAGCAGTCGCTGCAAACAGAGAAATACCTCCCTGCTGTTTCTGTGCCACTGTTAGACCTGGGATTGACCAGAGGGGAAACAGGAAGCACAGCAGCCACCGTGCATCCACCAGGGCAAGTTACACACGTACTGGGCTGTCTGGGCTGTCTGGGCTGGAACCTGCCCCCAAGGCAGACAACAAGTATCTCTTTGCTACTGCAGCAGTTGTATTGGTGGGACATGGGGAGCAGGCTGGCTGCGTGGCCTGACAGAGTTGCCGGTGGGAAAAACAAAGAAGCCTGGCCTTAGCAGTGGGGTCACCGTAGCAACACGCTCTTAAACCTCATGGCTAGTGTCTGCAGCACAAACCAGCAGTGGAGTGTTTACCTCGAGCAAGGAGGGTTAAACTGCACTCGCCTGTGTGTGTGTGTGTGTGTGTGTGTGTGTGTGTGTGTGTGTGCGTGACTCCCTCAGGGCACCAGAGGAGCAGAGGGTTGCTGGGAGACTCTCTGACCATCAGACTGTTGCCAGGACAGCCTACACATGCTCAGAGTGAGGACGTTTGGAGCAGACACTGAGGATTATTGAGTTCATGGGAATCTGAGATGTCAGCGTTGGTTCAGTGAGTTTTATTTCTGGGAACTATTTCTGGTGAGTGACTATATATTCATCTTGTGAGCTGTATATTTATGCAGCGCATTCACCATATGCAGGAAATCTTTCAATGGTCTTTACTGTAAATTATTTTGGGTAGTATGCATTTTGCCTTCATTGGATAGTGACAATTGAGAGACAGACAGGACACACTGGGAGAGAGAGGGGCACAACCTACAACAAAGGTCCAAGGCCGCAATTGAACTGGGGACATTTCATCTTAAAGAAATAGTTCCACATTTTGGAAAATACGCTTATTCACTTTCTTGTCAAGAGTTACATGAGAAGCTCAATACCGCTCTCATGCCTTTGTACGCTAAATATGAAACTAGAGTCAACAACGATTAGCTTAGCTTAGCACAAAGAAAGGAAGCAGGGGGAAGCAGCTAGCACCTCTAAAGTTCACAAATGAACACGTTATATCTTATAACTGAAGTGTAAAAATGACATGTCCCCCTGCTCCCTGTCTTTATGCTAAGCTAAGCCAACCATCTCCTAGCTTTAGCTTCATACACAGAGTGGCATCTGGCATATGAGTCTATAAAAAAAAATGTAACATTGCATTTTCTGAAATCTTCTGAATAATTTCTTATCAATTTCCAAAAACGTTTCTTCTTCTTTGGACAGTGCACAGGTTGGCTGAACAAGCATACAATTCTACATATAAACAAAATAGTTTTCAATGATAAATAAATAATGAATGAATATTTGCTTGGATTTAAATAGAGCTTTTGTTTGAAGGACATTCCTATTTGTCCTATTTTCCCATTCCTATTATTAGTATCACATTAAATAGATATGTCCATGAAAGTTCTACATTATAATTTTTATTTATTGATTTATTCATTTGGAAGATGCTTATGTCAAAAGCGACACACAAATTAGGTTCAATCCAAGCCACAGCAGACACAGAGCCACAGAGGACTTTGAGAATAAGTGCTGCAACACTCAGTTCTACCTGACAAGTTCCACAAGGCTGCAGGTGGGGGGAGAGAGAGAGAGAGAGAGAGAGGCTTGGAAGAATTATTAGGGAGTAGTGGACAAATAAAATATAGCATTACCAAAAAAACAAAAAAAACAAAAAAATTTCTCACTGACCTCTAGTTGTATCCCTGTTTTTGGAAAAATGTATTGCTGTTGATTTTTTTTAAATGCATTTTCCACTACAAACGAAATGTCATTCACCTCCATTGTATCAGGGCAGGGACAGAAATCTCACAAAACCTGAGCAAATAAAACCAAAACTATCTGCGTGGCTAAGGTAAGTGAGAAATGAACATACAGTACAGAAAACTGCACTTGAGCTACCAAATGATGTGATCTGCTAGGGACAAACTGATGATTTTGGTGTTGTAATGACCCACCCAAACATCGCCTATAAACATCATTAAATGCTTTAGTGGTTGGCTCCCAACTCAAGAAGGACTGCTCAACAACTGGAAACAAAGCAGGTAGAGTAGATGAGTAATATTTCAATCCTGTCTGCACTCTCTCTTTTCCTCCCCTCCTCTCATGTACTGTATATAGAACTGTAATTACAGTGTCTTCTTTTTCTTATTAGCAGATAAGACTTTCATAATGGTTCCCTGGAGAGTCTGTCCAAACTTAATTAACAGTGGCTAAACAGTCCCCTCTCTCCCTCTGTCTCTCTCTCTTCCTCTTGCCCTCTATCTCTCTCGCTCTCTCTCTCTCTTTCTCCTCCTCCCCATGCCCCTCTCCTCTCCCCCTCTCTCTATTTGCCTCTCTCCCCTCATATTAGCAGCTGCAAGGGAGAAGGAGCCGCCCGTCAGTGATAAGTGCTAGAAAGCCCTGCAAAGGCAAATGAAAGGTGGACTTGACACAGGCTTGACTCAGACAACACTGAACAACCATTGGGGGATGCTGTTGCCGTTGTGTGTGCTAATTTACCCGTTGAAATGAATAGTGTGTGTGTGTGTGTGTGTGTGTGTGTGTCTGTGTGTGCGAGGATTTAATTCCTCTGAGCAGTGTAAGCCCTGAAATCGTGCTCTGATCTTCGGCTGCGTAGCCCGCTCTTTTAATTCCCATTTGTTTGACTTAGAGAGATTAGCCATTAATTACTGGCTAGAGAAATTGAGCACACACAGACACACACACACACGCACACACACAACCACACACAGAGTGCGCTGTAGTGCTGTTAAATAGAGCTCATTACACCGGCCCTACCGCACGGGCCAAAGGCATATAGAGCTGAGACAGCATTGTCTAACAGGACTCACACACACGTGTATGCAGACACACACACACACACACACACACACATACACACAGCTGTTGGGGAAACTACTGGACAAAAGATGCTGTTCTGGGCGAAATCTGTCAGGTTTTAGCTGAGTAGCTATAACGTCAACCTCCCGCATGAGAGCGCAGGGGATTAGCACCGGAGAGACAAGCTAACCAAAGCCAAGACAGGATGAAGAATATCACAAACACAAGCCACCTGAGCAAGCACAAAGGCAGGCTGGTCAGTGTTTGCAGAGAGCCCATCAAAGTTTTCCAAAACCCTTTACATCATGTTTAGCTTCATGTCCAAATGAGTCCTCTGACCCCCTGAGAACAGAGCAGAATAGAATAGAACTCATTGGCAAAGATAAACTTAAAGCTGCACTAATTCATTTTTTTCATCTCATCAATGTATCCAATTACATTGTGTCATGTAAAAGGGGTTGCTTGTAGTGACAAACCCACAGATAATTATCACCCACTCAGCAATTACCCTTCGTTCTACAAAACGCATTTTAGCGTCTTTCAGCTCATTGTTTTGTTTTTCTGGACCACAGTCATCAAGCTAATTTCCAGCTGTCAGCGAAAAAAAGGGCTGATAAACCCGCTGTATGTATGCCACCTGCCCATCACTACATGTTTGTAACTAGCTGGTGAACATAGTGGAGCATTTAGCAGCTAAAGAGCCAGATAGGTTTCCCCAGGAGGCCCTTACACCTGGCATTAACGTACTCCTTGGGTGATCTGATCACAAGTCACATCACTACAGATGTTTCCAAGCAACTGGTTTGCACATTGCTAAGACATTCCTTTAGCTTTAACTATGAAACCCAGTTTAGTAAATCGCTAACTTTGAAACTATTTAGTGGGAACTTAGAAAGAAGTTCACACACTTTTATTGATGGCTTTACAAATCGCTGGTGCAGCTCAGTCCTGGAAAGCTGTTCTTTCCTTAATTTTAAGTACAGTAACAATATACAAACATGTAACAACCTTCATCTTCTCCTGAGTTATTCCCTTCATTTTATTCCAAAATTCTCTAAATAAAAAACGTCATTCCCTAACGTGACAGATTATCATTCCTTTTAGGCTACAATCGCAGGCATAAAAAGTAGGCCTGTCTGTACTGTGATTCATGGCTGTGTCTGTTGCACTTTACAAGAATCAGTCCTCACTGCTGCCACATTTCCTCCTGTTGACTAACAGTTTGCTTGCGTTTGAAGAGTCAAGGTCACCGACAGAAGGCTGTTACAGCAGCTCAGCTTTCATCTCAGGGACAGAAATGATTCTCCAGACATTTTTTATTCATTATGCTACTGCCTCACCGTAAAACAGAATGTTTTCCTTCATTTCCAACACCACAAATATGAACAGACGAGTTCTTTTGATCACTTGCTGTAAGAGTTTTCAGAAGGTGGAGAACACTGATTGAAGCAGTGGTGGGAGAGCTGAAGATCAGGCCTGTAGTGTATGGGTCTGCCTCCCTCTAGTGGTCTCAAGACAAGGGTCTACTATATGCTGTACATGCACAGCAGTTCAATATGGACCATACAGTATATCAACAAGCCAATATCTGTTGTAGCACAAATGTATTGTAAAAAAAGACTAAATGAAACACAAAGAAAAAAAAAAGCACGGGAGCCGAGAATTGTAATTGGTCTTTATTGTTTAAATTCACCAAAAAGTTTTCTGCATAACTACGTCCAACAGCATTCATTGTTGTCGTCACTGTGACCTCATCAACGCTCAAGTGACCAAAGTGTGACATCATCAGTGCCACCGTGATGCCACAGCATCGTGACGTGGCTCAAACGGCAGAAAAAAACCCACTGACAGTCAGTCCATCCCAGAGTCCGTCGTCAATAAAAGCATCTTGCCGCTTCTCCGTGTAAAGCACAAACATTGCACATCAACTTATAGCATAATGTCAAGTCTCCTTCTTAAAATGACTGCTTACAAACCAAAACCCACCCACCCCTCTCTTTAACGTGGAGTCAAATAAAATGATAAACATGGAAGTGTTTTCTTTTCAACCATACTTGGGTTTATACACTGAGTATGATTTCAAATATGATGGTTGCTGCAAGTCTCCAGTGATGATAATGATGATTTAAAACACCAATAGCACCGTGTGCGCTCATACTTCTCCAGTACTGTCGTCTCATATCTTTGCTTTCTTTTTCCCTAAATATACATATCTAATATTTATCATGTGCAGGCCTAGACTTAGAAGGGGGGGAGGGTTTAAACAATGTCTGAACTGAAAACTTATCTGAGCTACTTTCTACATACAAGCTTCATTTGACAGATTGTGAAGATTAAATGTATGTGTATTTTAAAAGTATGTGTTCATAAGTTAATATTTCCTTTGGAATTTAAACTTGAAGTCATAACTCTAGAGGCAGGGCCGTAGTGAGGATTTTAGAAATACTAAAGTGAAGAGTCCCCCAACGCAACCCCACTCCCCCAAGACATTTTTGACAAGACATTTCCTGTATCAATTTAAGTGTTTTTATATATATATATATATATATATATATATTTTTTTTTTCTTTTTTTTTTTTTTTTTTCTGTAAATTTGATCTCCTTACATAACTGTCTAAATGGTCTAAATGTTGTTTGAAAGCTGGCATATATGTTTTTGTATATATATGTATATCAGAATTTGGCTTTAAAACTTCACTATTTGTAACTTGTCTTATTTCATAATGTCAGCTCCTCCATCAGGTCATTAAAACCCTCCAATTCCCTAAAATAATACTGTGCACATGTCCTGTCTAGGGGTCCAAAAAAAGTGTATCATAATTTAGCTGACAAAGGATATTTAAAACTTCTTCTTGACTTCTTGATTATGCATTTACAGTTTCAGGCTTAGTTGGAAGGATTTCTAAAATGGTTTGTAGATTTATATAGATTTTATAGATATATAGGTTTTGCATTGATTCTGCTCTTTTCTGCCAGAGTTCGGGCTCTTTATAAAAGTGCTCATTTCATGTTAAACTGTCCTATCTTTACATTTCTATCTATACTATCTCTCTATCATTCCCTATCTAATATCCTCCCATTTGGTATCATTTGCCACTTTTAACACAACACTGTATATCTTAGCTGTTTTATGTCCACTTGGTGAAGTTAATATATGGCTATAATCTCCTTTAGTACCATCTAAATGATGAGGAGCCTTACATACAGTGTGCTCACAGATTCCCAGTTCTCCTCAGAAAAAATGAGGGTAAATATAATTTAGACATAATTTGTGACATTCTTTGTACTAAAAAATTGCATTTTGTTACTATTATGGCTATATTAGCTTTGTTCAAACATAAAGAATACTGTAAATACAGGGTAAGATCTGCTCGACCAGTGCCTTTTTACTGCATGTCACTCTAAACACTCCATGGTTTTCTTTTGTTAATAAACGATCTGTTATATTTTCTGTTCCGTGTTAGTAATACTATGAAAAAAAGATGATCCAGATGATACTGAAATGTGTGCATCCTTCAGAAAGTCAAGGACTTTCAGAAACAGTCTGATCGTCCTTCATCATGAACGCAGTGAAACCAAAAGGAAGAAAAATGGCGTCAGAACAATGTCAAGCAAAGTGTCCCTCCCACAGTACTTGCATAAATCTCTTCATTAAATCATCTGCTATATACAGTAATACATTTAATCGTTACATATACGGCTCATCCGAGCCTGGCAAGTCTCTTGAACAGTACTACACCATAGTCCAGTGACCAAATATTCATCCCTCTTCATCAAGACCAAAATAACCAAAAGTCAAATTTCCTTATACAGTAGAATACAGTAGACACCTTTCAAGTAAAAGAACTGTTTTTCTAAGAATACTGGTGTGTTCACATAACTGTAACAGACCTGAGTCAAACCAGAATTGAAATCAGTTCAAATCCAAGTCATCATATGGTAAATGTTTTTATCTTTAACTTCTGGGAAGAGTCAAACAAACCCCGCAGTGGCTGCAAAGCTACAAAACAGAACTGCATGTGAGGAGGATTTCAATGAGCATATTTGACCCAGGTCTGCCTAATGGTTAGCAGACAAAAACTTCATAATCAGATGGTCGACAGAACATAGTGACTAATTCTTGTTTTCACTGCGGAATCTGATGAAGGAAAAAAGTAATCCAAGTAATTATTTTTAAAAAGTACAGAAATGCCATCATAACCACAGACAACTAAGCCGCCGATTTCTGTTTTGAAGAATGTAATTTTTTTTTTTGCCTTGAAATAAGGTGAGTGAAAGGGAAACACTCACTACGTCTTTTTTGTACAGTAATCCATTGATAATAATCAATGCACAAAAGTAAAAGACAAAAGCACACAAATATCCAAAAACTGAAATTGAGACAGCTCAAGACAAGATATTTTTTTTTCCTTTTTCCTTAGATTTTTTTTTCCTCACTTAAGTTTAAAATACACATATTAACCAGCTGTAGAAGGTTTACATAGGAATTTGGATTCGTCAAAAAAAGCACAGTTTTAAGTCAGTCCAGCTTTCCTGGCTTTATGGTGGAACTTAGGGGCAAGTCCAGGATGATCCAGTCCGGTCCAGTCCAGTTCAGAATAGGAGTAGACTACTGGCCATAGCTGGGGCACTACCGTACTGATAACGCAGCGCTGTGTGCCATCGTGTGCCGGGCAGCTGGCAGTTACTGCACGATGATTGCTGGGGCAGAGAACTAGTACTAGAAGGTCGCCCACATCACACTGCATGTGACACTGTACTGTACTCACCCTGTTCATGCACACTTCACACGTGTGTTATTACGCAGGGAAGCACAGTACAGCTTCACGCAGCTCAGTTCAGTTCAGCAGTGTGAGGGGCCTCTTGCTGTACAGTGGTGGTCACCACAGAAGAGGCAGTCTACATAGAGATAGTGACGAGGGGCCCAGAGGGGCCAGGGGCTCAGGGAGCAGAGAGAACACAGAAAGAGAGACAAGTATGGCTGAACATTTGCACTGGTAAGGAGATTGAAGCAGAGCTTTGACCAGGTGAAGGGGATTATGGGGCAGAGGAATTCTAGAGGATGAGAAACGCTTTGAGCTGCAGATGAAGTGGGCTGACGGAGGATAGACCAAGGCCAGGCCAGCGGAGAGGGGGGGAGCTGGGAAAAAGGTGGGGGCAGAGGGGGGTCCACTGGTGATGAATGAATCAGACAGGAGGAAGGCCGGGCCGAAGTGAAGGAGGGGTGATAAAGCTCCAGAGTTTTCAATGAGAGGGAGGTCGTCTGCCCATCCAAAGAGACACCTGGAGAGAAACGCAGTGAGCTGCCATTACATTATAGGTTGAATTTTCACTCATCAGCTACTATCTGCATGTCCTTTCAGTATAAAGTGCTGGACACACCAGGATTTAAAACCGCCTTCACAGTGCTGACCTTTGTAGGGAGTCCAAAATAGAGGACGCTATCATAGCTTATTAGCATCCACTTTTATTTTTACTTTCACCAAAAGTACCCAGCATCTGCTGTCCTGAGGTATAAATATAAATAACATTCCTACTTGTAATGTCAAATCTGTGAAAAGATGAAAAGATATGCAAAGTTCTCAACCATAGCAACATAACATAACATAGCAGTGCTAAGATGATATGACCCACCAAGCTATCGGCTGTTTCCACTCAGTGTCACAGGCAGACGACTTCAGCAGATGGTTTCAAGATGACGTGAGTTCTGCAGGGAGAAGAGAAGAACTGCTTCACTCACTGAAAAAAAAAATACTGTTACAGAAAGTGTTTGCAGCTTGTCATGTATTCAACTATATTATACAGGAGCTGTGTGTGTCTCACGGGTGTGTCGTTCCACTGCCGCGGCAGGTCTTCTGGCTCGGGTGGGTAGGACATCCAGGACGGGCTACGGTACGAGGACGGCGGTGACATGACAAAGTAGTCTGAGTAACCCGGGCGGTTAGCTGATATAGCGTAGACTGCTGTTATTGGGTTTCCTGCGAGATGTAAAGACGGATTTAGCCAATGAATGAACTTCATTTATCATAGCTACTGTCTGCACTTCAACACCCCCCACTCTGTCATACCTGAGTAGGTGGAGATGGACTGGTCGACAGTGACTGCAGGGAAGGGGGTCCTGGACAGCGGCAGGTATGGGGCGCCGTTGTGCTGCTGGGCCTGCAGGTCTGAGGCCTCAGACACACGAGGCTTCAGACTAACATCAGGGGTGGAACTGTCAG
Source organism: Macquaria australasica (assembly GCA_005408345.1). Lineage (NCBI taxonomy): Eukaryota > Metazoa > Chordata > Actinopteri > Centrarchiformes > Percichthyidae > Macquaria > Macquaria australasica. The sequence goes on along the minus strand of SEMN01000929.1, from coordinate 10,314 downwards.
TGAAGAGGAGGGACAGATGTTAACCTGATACACAGTAATCACACAACTATTAAACTATTTAGCATGCTTTTTACAGCAGCACAACACTGAAGCTCCACGTAGAAGAGAGGAAGTCAGCTGGGATGGGGAAGGTGCAAATCTGTTACATCTGTTATCTGTTTTTAAAATTTCAATTGAGGAGGAAATCTTTGTTAATTCCTAGGTTTCCACAGCAGTGCAGTGGATGAATCAAGAAAATAAATCACTAGTAAAGGCACATTTTCTCGCTTATTTGCAGGTTCAAACACTGTAAACAGGTTGAAATGTCTAATGGAAGGTGCAGTTTAGGTTGAATCACTTAAAGCAGTTGAGGGCCAGCTGAGGTTGAAGCATCGAAAGGGTGTGAAGTGTAACCGCTAAAAGTATTTGAAATTTGAGTTTCAAGTTTAAGCACTGAAAGCAGGTGACCTGTTAGCTGTAGAGAAAGAGATGAAAGCAGCTGAACCGTCATTAAAAGAGGAAGCACTGAAAACACTTAAACAGTTGAAGAGTAAGAGCTGAAAGCAGGTGAGCTGACACATGCAGAGTAAATGATAGTAGCTGAAATGAGAGGCGATGTCTATTAAAGCATCTGAAGTGTCAGTTGGTGAGTAAGCACTGAAAGCAGTTGACCTGTCATCTGAAGAGCCAAGATTAGGTCAGTTAATGTGTTTACATTCAAAACAAGCACACCATCAGCAGATTAATGACCAGATTTGGTTTTGGAGTCCATCCACTAAACAAGCATGTTTGTTTGTTTTTTAATTGCATATTCCTATTGACACAGCAAGTATGGACTAATTATATTCAACACATTTTAGCCAAGGTCTGTAACAGACTCTGCCACATAGCATACTAATGCCTATTAAAGAAATACAATATTACAGTATTACATGTGACACGTTTTTCCACAAGAAGAGAAAGAGGAGACAAATATGTAAATGTGTTTAAGTCATATGGTAATAAATAGTTTGATTTGTTTAATTTGCTCAAGGCAAAACACACACATAACATGTTGATGCCAAAGCAGGAATATTTTATTTGCTTCCATGAAAAAAAAATTAACAGACATTTAGCACTTGTCCTTCGTTTATTGTTTGAGAGCAGAGCCGCAACTAACTCAAATATCTGGGAATTTAGGGACTTTTAGCAACCTAAGTTTACATTCTACAATTACAGAAAGTTCACAGTAGGTATATTATATGCTGATTCCAGTACATTTAGACTCTGTATAATTTCATTAAATTTTTTAGGCCAACAAAAATAAATAAAGGATTCAGTATTTCCCCACCAGAATTGTTTTCCTGGCAATAAGGAGAAGGCCTTGCATTTGTAACTAGACCTTCATGTTGGGAAAAAATGACAGAAAATATAATAGTTGACCCTATAAATACAATGTGAAAAATCCAAACAATTAAAACATTTTTGAGACCATCTGAAAAATCTTAACTATGTCCGTGTTCCAGAGATTCCTTTTTGTTTTCTGTATGGAGAACAGTTTTCCATTTTCACTGGGACAGGTTTTTGTCATTATCCTTTGCCACCTCTTCTACATTGCAGCATGCTCCTCTGCACTGTAGAAATACTAACTGCTGTACATGTGACACTACAGTAGCAGACTGGAGGACAGATGATGTCATTGCCAGGGCTCAGGACCATAATGCACTGTGCACATTAATGCCTTGCAGTGCATACTAAAGAGGAATTAAAATGCTGCACTCTTCCTCCCTGCGGGCACAGAAGAACTGATGTATGACGAGCTGACTGATTAACTACTGAAACATTTGTTTCTGGTTAAAGAGCAAGAATAATGGTCACACACCCATAGTTCTGATTCAAAATGAAATTTGTAGTAATTAGATAACTGTTAAACCAACAGAGCTGTCTCTGTCATACAAAATGCAAACATTCAACATCCTGTATTATCCTGTATCATATAAGTGATTTCCTAAATATCTAAATTATATTTATGTATTTTCCTGCAGAGCGTTGTGTTTGCAGAACATCGCAGCTGGAACATTATATTTTTAAATGTTATTTTCTCAGTTTGTCCACTAGATGGCGAACATGTCCCTCCACGCAATCCACAACAACTGAACAGTCAATCACTCTCTGCAGTGCTAAAGTGCCCAGCAACACGGTGCACACAGCAACAGCATTTAAATGAAGAAGCTGCTCAGTTCAAATGATGCAGACTAACATATGGGCCTGAGAGAGAGAAGTGAGAGGCACACAGAGAGTGGATATGGAGGACAGTCAGTTCAAATGATGCTGATTAACATCCTGTAACTTTTTTTTTCACTCTGTATTCTCCTGTTTGTTATGCACTATGAATTAATGTATTTATCTGATACAGTGATTAACCCCAGCACTGCATTCTGATTGGCTGACAAGTCATCCAGGTCTGTTTTTAGATGCAATATGTGAACATTTGCTTCAAGTTTGATCTCTGAATATAAATATTCACATGCTCAACACGGTTGATGTTTCGCTACACGAGTTACAGCACTTACTTCAGTCTATATCTTGTCTTTTACAGAAGTTACAGAGTGTTCTTAGTTTTTGTTATTTTTATTTATTTCGATTTTTTTCTTTTCATTCAAGTGCCTGTAGTGTGTCTATATTTGTGTGTGTGTGTGGTACCGTCGTAGCGAGGTCCCAGGTGGTGGTCCTGGCCTTGAGGGGATCAGTGGCGGAGGAGACCCGATGCCCATATCAGGAAGCTGGGTGAACCGGAAACCCTACAGAAGCCACAAATTCAATTAAGAAATACATTTAGCTAGCATCTGGACTCTACAGTATGAGTACAAAATATAGAATACATCCTTATGCCATATTCAGAATACAAGTGGAAGGAACAACAAACTAATCTTGACAAATAAAGAGGACTAGAAAATCAGATGGATGTCTGATCAGAGCTGCGCGAGGCAATTTTATTTGTTGGTGGGTGTTCAATCCTCAGTCTCTTTAATCTCTCTAAAGCTTCTCCCTTGCTGATCAGCTGTTGGCAGTGCACACAGTGACAGCACTAACGGCAGCTTTTCTGCATGTCCAACCTCTCTGTGCAAGTCTGTGTGCAAACATTTTAAAGGATCTAATGAGTGCTATAAACATTTAAGGATGTTGGTTTTATGAAATGTTCCTTACATGACCCTTTCCACTTAAAGAGCCTTTTTTTGTTGTTTTTTACAGCACAATTAGGCAACTTTTGACTTGCTCTGCATGGTTTTTTACTAGCATAGCATTATGCTTTGGTCATTGAGTGTCCTTGTGGCACAAAATAAAGCAGAAATGCTGATCTCCAGAGGTGTAAAGTAACTAAGCACATAACTCAAGTACTAAACTTACTGTAAGTACAATTTTAAAGTACTTGTACTTTATTTACGTATCCTAATTGTATGCAACATTGTACTACTACTCCACTATTTTCAAAAGAGAAATATTATACTTTTTATTTCATAGCTTTGTATAAAACCCAATAACAGAAACTTGGTGGCTAAAATAATAAGTTACTTTACAGATAATGACTTTACACACAAACCTATGATATGCTCATAAGATATAATACATTTTTATAGATTAAACTAACCAACATTAGTAGTTGACTGACATGGACCTGCTAATTAATTAATTCATAATCTTAAATAAAATAAAATCCTTTTTATTTTGGCACTTTAAAGCTGCTATAATTTTTTTATACAAACAGTGGGTTACATGTATAATGTAAAAGGTGTCGTGAGAGGTGAACCCGCAGAGAATCATTATCCAACTCCGCAGCTCCCTTCAGCTCTACGGAGTGTTTTAGTACCTTTTTAGCTCATCTTTTTTGGTTTTTCGGCCCACAACTTCCCTGTTTTGGTTCACTCTCACAGCTCTCAGCAGTGTTGTTTCCAGCAGCAGCAGGCAGCTGTTTTCAGCAAAAAAGCTCTGTACACGGTCCAGCACCAAACGGCAGACAAAGTTAGCGACTAGCTGGTGAACATAGTGGAGCATTTAGCAGCTAAAGAGCAATATATTTTTCTCAGGAGTTGGTGGAGACCAAAACAGAGCTAAAAGAGAGTGATCATTGGACTCTCATTTGTCACATGGACACAAACATGACTCAAAATGAAAGCTAATGTTACTCTGTTTTAACTGCATTTGTTAGTGGGCAACTGTTTGCTAACACTTTAGCCACATAGACTGCATACTGTACAGTCTACATTTAGCCCTAACAATTTTATAAGGTGATAATATGTCAGTAATTTCTATACAGCTTGAAAAGCTTGAGATCTTAGTGCAGATCTAAGTACATTTAGCTGCTAATATTTTCATACTTTTGAATGTATGACTTTTACATGTAATGGTGTATTTTACATTGTGGCGTTATTGCTACTTTTACTTAAGTAAAGGATCTAAATAATTGTTCTAAATAATATGTTGATTTCACATATTAAATCTACTTTAATCATGAAGGAGAACTAGAATTGATTTTATTGTATTTAAGGAGGATTTTTCAGACAAAAAGAACCAGAATCAATTTTCACTTCTATTCTCATCTAGTCTATCAGATAAAAGGCATACTTGTCACAGATTTATATTGTGCTATTTTTCTGCTTTTAAGATCTCTTTAATACCCAACCTATCATATCATATGGATACTTATCTTACTCTGTTCTCTCCATAAATATTGCTGTGAATGGTATTTATTGGAACTACTTTCTACTGAAGAAATGGTACCTATTTAAAACAGCTTGACAGCATTTTTTGAGTAGTTTTTCAATGCTGTGAGCACCACATATGAAATTCCATTCATCTCCATAGTATAGGGGTGGAAACAGAAATCTGAGAAACAGATATCTCAAAACCTGGTCTAATAAAACCCAAACTATCTGCATGGCTAGATACCACTATTGGTAAGTCAGTTTGTTTTAACCTTAAACTTCCTGCTAGTGCTTACCGGTTTAGGCAGGCTACACTGGTGCATGTCCTCATAGCCTGTGCTCCTCTGCCGGCCTCCACAGGGATGGTTCATGGTCCCCGGGGCGCTGGTCACCCCGTCACTGTAGTGGCTGGTGTGGGACGGGTTGTAGGCTCTGTGGGCATGGTGGTGGTGATGGTGGTGGCTGCTGATGAGAGAGAGGAATGTTAACAAAAAAAGAGAAAGTTGAGTCGACAGATACACACCTACTCTCTCTAGTTTTCCAGTTTTTCTCCAGTGCGCTGTACATAAACCATCAGACATGTTCAGAAAAATCTACTCAACTTTGTGAAAAACAGCTTTGAGTGGGATGTACGCTCTAAAGCACTGGGATTTCAAATCGTGTATCAGGGCACCTCTCTCCTACACAATACTGTAAATCATGCAGATGTGCTAAAAAAATAAATCATCTGTGAAAAATATAAATTTACTTGGTTGGCGGAGAAGGGGGATCATGGTCCGGAGGTGCCAGGCTGAAGGCATTGCCTAGCAACATATGCATCTGCGTGCGGACCTCGTCAATGGATGGCTGAGAGCTGAGTGTGGAGGAGTCGGAGCCACGATGAGCTTTCACCCCCAAGCTGCCGTTCCCGGTGCCAGTAGATCCACCTCTGTAACCCAGAGAGCTCATCAGGCGGTCCACGTTGGTCTCCTCAAACGGCTCTGGTTCGCCCTAGAGAGCACACAGTCAAGTCAGCAGGACTGGGGTGCATTCATCAACTTGTCCATTAAGTGATGAGGACATGGACACCAAAATAGGTGTTCCTGGTATATCAAGTAACCATCTCTGTCCACCTACTCTATGAACTTCTGGTTTCCTTAGAAACAAATGCTGGGGAATATATATAAATAAATATACAGAAATAATAAAGGATTTTGGATGTTGATGGTCTTATCAATTCATGGACAAGCTGAAAGAAAGGCAGACCTCACAAAAGTAAGTGAGTCAAGATGGTCAGGAGCAGAGGGCCACAGAAAATGCATCACAGGCACCTAGTAAGTTTTAAGTAAGGGAGTCTAGGCTAAACCAGTTTTTATCTCTGATCCCAATGATCAGTATCATGAGACCTGTACCCTCTACGGAGCAGGTTCTCCTGCAATATGACTACATCAGTACATCTGTTACAATATCACACTCCCAGTTCATTAGGTGTTGATTCAACTCTATGCTCATTTTGGAGGAAGTAGTTTGTGCTGCTGTTGAACTGTATTGCCTTATACAGAGTGGTGTTTCAATTATTTAGCCTACACTCTAAATGGGGTGGACAAAATAATAGTTCAACAGCACCACAAACTACATCCTCCAAAATGGCCACATAGTAAATCAACACTTCTCATAACAGTTTCAACAAAAACTGAGAATTACTACCTTCATGGAGGTAGGATTTAGTGCAGGACTGTTGTATTAGACTACATCAGTCAGTTAGTTAGCTAGCTGTCCCTAATGGAGTAACGCCTGCGATCTAGTTCAGGCAGTCACTCACTCTCCACAACCATCTACCAAACACAACCTCCCACTTTGGCAGTCTATTTAAGCTGCAAAAATGTCCCATCTCTCCCTCTGCCTGTCAATGCCACTGCTGCCCTGACTGTTCTTTCAGCCCCACCACCACCCCAGCATCCACCTGCAGGCTCCAGCTAGGGGGTTTAAGATATTTGCTCAGGAGCCTAGACGCCAAACTCTAACTATGTTCTGCTGCTGTAATAAACATTTCAAACAGGAGTTGTCTGACTGAAATAAACTGCCACCTGAGTGTATATTCAGATATTCTTTTGGATTTATTCAGTATTAAGTCACTGAACTGTTTTTTCCCAACGTTTTTTTGCCTGACATGCCCCTTCATCAACACCAACTGTAATGTTCAAAATGTCTATACTGGATCTAGTTCAACAGCATCAATTATATAGAAGTGGATATTGTTACAAAAGTTCTTCACACAAGACATAGTGATCAATGCTTAATGCTTTCTTTTTTTTTCAGTAGGTTTGGTCAAGTGTGCATTTGTGCTACTACCACTTAGAGAAGCTGGTAGATGAATTTTAATGTATCTATTTCAACTAATCGAAAAAAAATTGATAGATGTTGTTCATCCGTTATTCATCCATCCATCATCTATAACCGCTTATCCTCAGACGGTCGCGGAGGAGCTGATCCCAGCTGACATTGAGCGATAGGTGGGGTACACCCTGGACAGGTCGCCAGTCAATCACAGGGCTGACACATAGAGACAGATAACCATTCACGCTACGGGCAATTTAAGAGTCGTCAATTAACCTAACCTGCATGTCTTTGAATTGTGGGAGGAAGCCGGAGCGCCTGGAGAGAACCCGCGCAGGCACGGGTGGAGAACATACAAACTCCACACACAACAAACCCAGAACCCTCTTGCAGTGAGGCGACAGTGCTAACCACTGCACCACCGCGCCGCCCATTAAATGAATGTTCAATATTAATTAAATTGACTTACATCAGACACGTGTAACAAAAGCTTCAATACCTACTTTTGTCTGTTTTTAATTAACTTTTGCATGGATTAATTAATTTGGACAACAGAATAGTGTAATACGATAACACAGTCTGATCATATCATCACAACAGGATTCCACTAAAAGCTGATCAATGATAATATTATACAAAATTATTACACAGCCCTAACAAATTGCATACCCACACATATACAATACTAAACAGCCCACATACACACACAAACATAAAGCAGGCAAACCAGCTGTAGACCCAAACCAGCATAATAAACAGTATAGGTTGCATAGAGCAACAATTCTAAATCATGAAAACCAAACTGATAAGATATATTACCTACAGTATGAATACACACAAACACAAATGCTCCTGCACACTCACACTCTGTTCTCCTTGTGTCGTTTCAAACTGTTTGGTGCATCCAAGGCTATTAACCGCTATCGAGTCTCCCATCTGAATCCATGAATAGGCTATAATCATATTCAGAGTCATTGACATTCAGTTAGGTAGCACGGTCGCTGCTGTTACTGTGGTGCAGCAGAGAAGCAGCATAAAGAGATTTCACTCACACTCACTCTATCTCTCCCCATTTTATCTCCTTCTCTCTTTCTTCCTTTCTCCATCTTCTGCTCTCGTCAAAATGAAGGAATCACTATTGCTCTAATCTTTTTGTCATTTCCTCCCTTTCTGTCGTACTTCGTCTGTCTTTATCTCTCTTGTTTGGTGCAGGTTTATAAAGTTCATCCGAAGGTGATTTGTTAATCCTCTAGGCATGAGCTCAGAGCATCAGAGTGAGAGTAAAGGAGGGAAAGGAAGGATTTAAGTCTGACAAAGTGGCAGAGCTTTACTTTGCCACAACCATCATGTGACCTATTTGGAAGAAAAATGATCCATCCACGATTTCATCATCACTCTGTATGACTCAGCTGGTCAGAGGTTGCTGGGTATTTTTCAGAATATTTCCTACTGTAAATCTCTCACATCCTCTACTTAAGCACCCTCTGTCCTGATTAAAATTTAAGGGTTATATTCTTTGCTTCAAATCACTACCATTTTTAAAAACTCATTTTAAATCAAATTTTTAGTCACCGTCCTTTTCCTGCATCTGACATGTTCCTCTGTGCACTACGCACCTCATTTTCTGTGTTTTAAAATACAACAAAGAACATTGACTCTGCTTTCATTAGAAGGTCCGTGATTTGTTACTCACATCGTAGCCGTTGTTCCGGATGCCCCTCCTGGATCTTTCTCTCAGCACCAGCAGGTCCATCTCCGTCTCTACTGGGCTCGGGCTGCTCAGAGACTGCCGGCTCCAATAGGTGGGCTCCCGTGGGTGGGAGTATCTGATGGACAGGTGTAAGAAAAAACACTTTGTAACTATAGCTCAGGGCCATGCTGTAGCTACGTCTAGTGACACTCAGCTTTTATTCTCTTAATTCTGGGGGGAGAATTTGGGGGTTTTAGAGAGTGAGGAGAGTTTACATGTAACACACATACTTTGGCTAGTAAAATTAAAACAAAAATGTTTTTGAGGGATGTGGGGTTACACTGGGAGTAGACAGAAGACCAGTTGCATTTTACAATTAATGTAAAATTGAAAAGTAGGATCCATGATTTTGATGATAGTGTTTTAGATAGTGTTAATAGGTAAATCCACACCTAAAAATGGGAACTTTGTATCTGTGTATTTGGAGTAAACTGTCACTATTTATTATCACTATTATCATAAGTTTTGATTGGATTGTTTGGGTATGTTAGGAATTCATCAGGAATTAATCAATTGTTATTCTGACAAATTTTATAAAACATAAATCAAAATTTACAAGAAAGACGCCAAACTTTGCTTGCAAAGCTGATTATCTATGTCAGACAATACATTTCATCTACAGTATAACTGAATGTAGAACCAAAAAAGCTGTTAAAACGTTCAAGGTTTTCATGTAATTATTTGTAATTTTTATTTTATTTTACGATCCTGACCCCCACTTGATTGTTGATTACTTGCTGTATACTTTGAACTTTGTTGCAAATATAACATTGACAAAAAAAAAGAAGTGCCATGTGGTAAAAATGGACAGTGAGCAAAAGCAGGAAATAATTTAGGCAAATTCAGATAAGAAAACAACAACCCTTGTGCAGCTTAATGCTGTGATGTTTCTGCACTTTGAATCCCAGACATCACTTGTCAATCAAACTCCCACTACTGAGACATCCACAGATTTTCTGTTGCTGAAATTTAAGTTTCAGACGGCAAATATGTGCTTCATGAACTGTGTAAAGGTTAAATGTGTTAAATCAGTTAGTGACAAAGAGAAGCAAAACTGACACTTATCTGTATGAACTGTAAAATATTCATGTGCTGGCCAAAAATCATCCCTCACTACTCACTCCTTATGTGTTGCTTAGCAACTATCCTCTACAGCTACACATCTACAGTAGATCTATAATTCTGGGTGGAGATATACCATTTATTTAGCATTTAATTATTACATATTAAACAAAATAAAATCTCAGATCCATAAATTTCATTCTATTTCATTCCATAAAAGAAAGATTCATTCTGCCTAACAATGCCAATTAGTTATAAAGCACTTAGTTTAATAGTTTACTGCTTAAATAATGATGAAGCGAAATGAAACAAAAATAGAATAATTTCATCTGCTTCCATAATGAACTCAGTTTTGATAGTGAAGTCCAATCCTCCAATTTTGGGATTGTCAAATGTTTTTACATAACTGTCATAACATTTGGTGAGATTTAGTCCCGTGGTAGCCAACATTTAAATATATATTTTTTGGTCTGCAGTGCAGTTAAGTCCAATGAAGCCTGTGATTAAAGGGATATTCTTATATTT
>SEMN01000928.1:0-149147 GCA_005408345.1 Macquaria australasica | reverse complement strand
GTATATATATATATATATATATATTATATTATATATGTGTGTGTGTGTGTATTAGGGCTGCCAAGATTAGTCGACTAGTCACGATTACGTCGACGACTAATTTAATAATCGACGTCGTCGTTTATTTTTTGAAGCTTTGTTTTTCTCTCAAAACTGCCGCTGTACCTTCCGCTGCCTTGTCTGCCTTTCTGTCCTTGACGCACATGCGCAGTAGTGGTAATCGGGGTCAGCCGTGATGTCACCGGAAAAGTTGTGCCCAGTATCAACAGTATCATGGCTAACCGCAAACGGAGCTCAAAAGTTTGGGAGCATTTTATCAAAAGAAATGAAAAGAGTGTGCAATGCAAAATCTGCAAGGCAGAACTTGCCTCCCATGGGAGCACTACAGCGATGCACGAGCATTTGAAAAGAAAGCACGTTGTTGTAGCTGAATCTGAAGAGGGACAGTTAGCTGCTAACATTAACGTCAACAGTGAGCTACTTACTTATATTGATAGCTGTAAACGTTAACATTAACGATGACGATTTCATTAGCCTTAGCACACGTATGTTATGTGTTTGCTGTAACGTTATAACAGTGATGTCATGTTTGAATAGGAAATGTGATAACGCTAATGTTTTATAACGCTACGTTACAGAGCTAAAAAAATACGTTCCTCTTCAATGGACAACTTTGTTACCAAGGCAACAACATGCACACCTGGGCAGGTAAATGTCCTGACTGAAGCAATCTTGAACATGTTGGTGATGGACATGAGACCCCTGTCCATGGTTGGCGATGAAGCTGCTACAAGCTGCAAAGTTCATTAAAAGTTGAATGGACTGTCGTCTTAATTGTCTTTATTTTTTAGTTAGCACATACCTTAAACACTTCAAGCTGGAAGCTAATGATGGTTATATAAGAGCAGCTGCATGCTGGTGTGATACGCTGCAATTTAGGTATGATCCGATTGGTCGACTAATCGCAAAAATAATCGGTGACTAGTCGATTATCAAAATAATCGTTTGTGGCAGCCCTAATATGTGTATATATATGTGTATATGTATATATATGTGTATATATGTGTGTGTGTGTATATGTGTATATATATATTATTACTGCATTAATACCGTTTCAACTAATGGTTCTTATTTAGTTATACTTAACACATTTATAGATCCCATTTTTCAGCCTTTTTATTAACATTGTTGTTATAACATATTATATTATAATGCACGTATTTTACGTAATTACTTAATTTCTCTATGCTTATGTATATTTCTCTTCTAGAATGTGAACTGTAACATGACCCAGTTTCCCCTCAGATATCAAAGTATTTCTGATTCTGATAAACATTCAATAAATGCAAGTGCCCTGGCTCTGTCAGCTTACACAATCAATAAATCAATAGACATCACAAGATATATGTACAAGAATTAAGGCCATCACATGATGGGTGTGTTCATTGATGATTACATGACTGTGTTAGTTGACTGTAATTAGAGAGTGATCTTGTTGTGCTTTTTCTCAGGTCCCTTTTTTCTGCCAGCTGCGGGAAAATTGGCCAATGATGCATAGGAATGCAACGATTATAGATTTTGATGGTACTAGTCTGAGGAACAATCCCGGTGTCATGATTATAATGCATTAATTTATATCATAACACTACAGATGTTTAAAATCACATAAGCATTTTTAATTAGATGCTTTATTGTATTTTGTCCCCACCACATCTTTTTCACATCTCTTATGCAGTTGTTATGCCCTTGAGGGGATTACATGCTGTTTTGGTGAGCGTTAATATATAAACGTTGCAATGCTCCTTTTCCTGCTTTGTTGCCGTTGGTTTACGTTGCACTGAAAGCCAACACAAAGCTTCAGTGTTCATTCCCTCGGCCATTGTTTAGCTAACGTAGCCCCCATCAAACACAAATGAGGGGAGTCGCTCTTGTGACAGCATGTGTAACTTTGCTTACCTGAACTTATTGCCGCACTGCATTTTAAGCTGGTGCAACAGGTTTGTTTTCGCCTGCACTCTTCCAGTTGCGACAGCAATTGTCTGTATTTGTTTCATTTTCCTCACTTTACAGTCCGTGTTCATAGAAAAATAATGTACCATAATGTGAGAACAGAAACACTGTAGCTTAGCCTTCACGGTTACTAAACTGTGACGTTTTAAAGCATGGTTAATAGTGAAATCAATTATTCGCTGCATCCCTAATGATGATGCTGCGACTGACCCCCACGGCTCGTTGTGTGAGTTGCCTTTCTTGTGAGACTGCGATAGGCCGCTTTCAGACAGAATCGGGTTTTGTGGTTATTCAACGCAGGGTTGTGCGGCGGTGTGGGAGTGTCACATACTAACCAGCAATCCCAGCTTGAAGACCAATACAAGCCAAGCAACTACACGGCGATTAACGTCTTTGTACTCCCTCATGGCAGAGTTGAACCACTGATGTACAGTCATTACGGCGCCGATCGATCAGTCTCTCTTCCATCTTCGCAGTTGCTCAGCAGCACCTGATTCTATCTCAATGTAGCCTTAGTCGCGGCTAGATTGAGATTATGGCCGAAACAATTTAGCCATTGCCAGTCCAACTTCCTAATCACAGCTACAATATTGGCTGCGTTGGCAGTTGTTGTTGCTGGCAGTTTGATCTGATCCATTTGCTAATCACGCAGGACCTCTCGGGCGCGTCAGTCAGCCAAGTTTTCTGCAGTGTGGTTCTCCAGGAATAAGCTTGATGTTACAATCTTTCAGTCTCTGTTAATGAAATGAACCGTCGGCGACATACACACTGTCATATCAATACTTGACCACATGTCCGTCGTCAGTGCAAAGTGATAGCCCTCCGAGATCAAAACTTGAACTTCGGCCCCGAATGTTCAGCAACGGAGGTGAACATGCGAGTTAAATGTATTGGCACCTTTTGCCATGACTTTTTTCATGCAGTGTTAATACGTTGCCTCGTCTAGGTTTTTAGGCTCTCCTCTTTTGTCGGCTTCAAATCTAAAATGTTGCCATGTTGGCTCAGTTTTAGTTTTCTTTGAGACCAACTCTGCTATGTTTAATCTCGTCAGCCCAAAAAACACACAATCCTTCTAGTAAACAAACACAACGTGCGCCGTGCGCATCTTCCCCCCTCCCACCTCTGCTCAAACGTCATCTCCTTCATGTTGCTGGCTTCGATTGGCTCGGCAGACACTAGTGACTAGTGGTTAGTCTGCTGCTGAACTGTATTGTATTACACAGAGGTGTTTCTGTTGTTTAGCCTACCCTCATTGATATGAATGGGATGGACAAAATAATAGAAACACTTATCAGTATAATTCATTCAATATGTGTTTTAAAGCTCTTCACCCTGTTTTATGGAAATGTATATCAAATGTCAGTACTTTTCAAAGTGTGAAGTTTAGTATGCTAATGTTTGTCTGTCAATGTTGGAAGAGATGTCCCAATCACATTTTTTTCCTTTTTAATATTTGGTATCTGCAGATACCAAGTCCAGTCTGATTATTACATTTAGCTGCATTTTGATTAAACGTGTAGGCTATCTGGCGCATTGAAAGAACAGGTGTAGCCTACTAAATTAGGCTCACCAAATGTTTCACGAGCTTTTTGATGAATATCCTGAAGGTCCTGGTTCAAACAGTTGATCATCTTAAATTATTGATATGGTACGAATGAACGTTTAACTGTGAGAATGCGACTCACAAGATGTGATCAGCTGATTGTTTTACTAAAGAGGCAAGGGGCTGAGCAAATCAATGTGCTGCATGCAGCTCTACAATAAGATAAGATTTTACCCATTTTAAATTGTAAAAGAAAAAATTGAAAATCAATATGTGGCGGTCAATGTTGACATTGTGGCAGGCCGCCACAAATAAATCAGTGTATGGGAAACACTGAACTTAGTACATTTTTGAGGTAGGTGTACTAGGTACTGAGGTAATATTTCCATTGTATGCTACTTTACTTTAACTTATACTTTGAAAAACGAGTGTTACTTCTTGAAACATTTGGCCAAAGGCAGACTGATGTGTGAGCGAGTCTCAGCACAGCTGGATCATAATCAACACAGCACTGAGAGTGGTGGAGGGACTCCAGGGAGCCATCTTAAGAAGAGCAAGTAACTTCACTGAAGCATGCCTTTTAATTTGGGGAGGTTTTCTTTCAACCATATCCAAGACTTTGCAAGCAGCTCCACCGGTGTTGAGGGGAACCAAATATCCGTGTTTGGTCTGGTTGTATCAGCGAGGACCAGATCCTGGAATGTGTAGAACTCAGTATTACCTTCAGGGGTTTCCTGGCTCCACATGAAAATCCTCTTGAGACATTTTTCCTTTTTAATCTAAGACTTTTTTTGTTTCATCATTTTATTAATTACGACAAATTCCACCAGTTAACAAAAAGCCGTAAGATAATCACGAGTTTTAAGAAGACGTTTTAAAAAGGATACTGAGATTCTCAGGCAGGGAGTTCCACAGCTGATGGGCCCAGACAGCAAAGCATGGATGACCTTCTATAGATCTGCAGGGGAAAAGAACGACCTGATGTTGGTTAAATGTCTCAGTTGAACAAAGCAGCACTGCAGCACTTTAGTCACCTGAGCATCAAAGACAACTCTGAGTCAAACTCTCGGTTATTGGCCTCTTTTTTCTTTTTTTAACATTAAGGCACCTAGACTGGAGGAGGGAGAGAGTAATATCACTATTTGTGATTCAGAGTCTTTCAACTGCAGGACATTTGTGGACATCCAGTTCTTAATTTCAGGCAGGACATAATAAAGGACACGTCGACGGTACCAGGCTTTATCAGCACATCATCCACGTAGCATACGTGGTTAAGTGATTATTATAATAGTAAATGGAAACATTGGAAAGATCATTTAAATTCTAACATCAGTGTCAACCATAAATAAACCCGTTGCATTGATTCCCCCTGCACCTTAAACTGAGTCCTGTTAGAAATGATGTGCTACTATGTCACTTTAGTCCAAAGAAAGAAAAGAGACAGATATTCTTCTGTTTTAATTTATACCATCACATATTCTTCCCTTAGCTTGTGTGTTTTGTAGGATGGAGATATTTGCATCGAACACATCTTCAACATCTTAGGTACATTTTAAACAACTTTATTACACAACAAAAATGTTCAAATAATACCTTTTTGAAAGGCACTACACTTGTAATGGTTTGCTGTGTCATGAGTTTGTTCTAATATGTTCAGTCTGTATTATTTTCTGGACTGTGTTAAACAGCAGAGTAGATAGCCCAGAGGGAGATGCAATGGGGGGAGGCTCCAGAGTGTGTAGTCTAAAGTTGAGACATCTGAGAAGCAAAGAGCATGCTCTGTAACTGGAGCTGTGTTTGCACTTGGCTTGGCGCTCTCTCCTACAGGGATTTTTTTCTGACCGCGAGGTCAGCATGAATGCAGGAATAGTTGAGTAGGTGTTGTATCTGTTCTCATCAGAATAAACCATTATGAAGATATGCACATTTAACCACTGTGCATCCATTTTATGAAGAAAAAACGTAAAAACATCCTAAAATTGTGGAGGATTTTTTTCCCTTTACAAACCAGGGATTTCTTAATTTAAGTTTTTAACCAAGAGCCCAATCTGACTGATCATTTATTGTGTTTATGCATTGTGCAAGCCATAAGTGCATTCAAGTTAGTACAACCAAGCCAGTAATATATGCTTGAGAACTGCTTGTGGTTAAGAATGGTCCACATCACAGGGGATGTCCCCTAAGAATTTACATAGTTGAATCTGATTGGTCAAGTCTCGCCTATCATCGACTGATTGTCGAATCATGGTTGGTTGGTTTTTTTTTGTGGTTTTTTTGCTCCCACTTTTATTAATGGCCACAGTCTGGGAACATATGAGACATGCTGGTTTGAACTGCCCGTGGGAAGAATGAACATGTCCATTCTTGATTACTTTTCTCTTTTTAGAGCAGCACGCCATGCAAAATGACTTTTCTCTCCAACTGTTGTCTCTCATCTCGTCTCTCCCGTGTGTGTGTGTGAGACTCACCGACTCGAGTTGCTAATGCACGGATTTCATTGGCTGAGTAGCATCATATCAGATTATTTCCTGGGCCGGAAAGGCTAGAAAAGCTGCACCAGTTAAAATAGAAATGCTCTGTCAAAATGCCATAATTCTCCAAAATGTGTCGGTTATTGGTCTGGGTCCACCTATTAGTGACCTTGGCTATATATCATGATTTATTGGGAGAAACCAAGCAAGTCTATGTAAAATCAGACATTCAGCACCCCCATATGGCCCAAATGAAATGATCCTTTGTTAATATAACCACATTTTCCAGCCACTGCAACAATTCCACTGTGAGATTGGCAGTTGAATCGGGCGCCTTAGATCGAATCGTCGAATATTCGACTATTCGGGGTCACTCCTACATCACAGCTTTTCTTAAAATGTCTTTTTTCTATGAAACATTTGGAGTTTGTTCTTTGTGTTGCCCCTTATTCCTATTGGTTAAGATGACATCACAACGGAACTTGAGTAACTTAAGTACTTCAAGTGGTCAGACCTAATGGATGTTAACAATGAGTGGTTTGGGTAAGGATGGATAAAACTATGAAAATATGACCTTGGTTGGTCTTGTGTAGTATAGACAGTCTTTCCTTGGATTGTCTGTTGAACTTCTTGTTTCTAAAGTGGCACTTTTCAGCTTTGATGGGTGTTTGTGTTAAATCCCCAACTTTCTGTTTTTACTTTCAAACTGCTGGTAAAAGTTTTCTGTACAAACAGCGCGTCTTTAAACTGTGCTTCTGTCTCTACAGACACTGCTGGAGTATGCAGGCCGTTGGAGGATAGAGGAAGAGCCTTTGCCGCTGGTGGAAGTGTACATAGTCGCCCTGCAGAGTTACGCCCAGGCCTCTCCATACCTCTCCCTGCAGTGTGAAAATGTTCCCCTCGTGGTTGAGAGGCTCTCACTGTAAGTACCATTCAAATGTGATTAGCTGTAGATAAGAGATAGGGTTTACACCCATAATAAATAATCATTATGCTGAATGCAACCCTGTTACAATTTAAAGCTAAATTATAGCTTTCTTGTTCATTCTAACAAGTTTCAGTGCTCATGTTTAAAGTGAAGATCAATAGCATGTTTTTATTGATTGCCCGTTTGTTCTGCAGGAGTTTTGTGGAGCTTTTGCTCTCACTAAAGAAGGACGTTCCAGGTGGCTTATGGAAAGAATTCAAGTCATCTGTGCAGGTAAAGCTGAGGATTCTCATTTTGAGAAAGAAATGTGGATTTATTTTGAATAACTGTACCCCATGACAAAGCACTGTCACCCCACAACTTCCTTTGTTTATACAGTATGAGAGTGATTGACACTATGTAAACACTGGACACTGGTTGAAATATCTCAGCTTTCACAATGTCCAAATCTTGTGCTAACTGTTAGATCTTCAGATTGAAAAACTACATTTGTGCAGGGTTCACTGCCTTTAGTTTAATAACCAATGAAATAAGTTTCCATTATCTTGCTTTTCATTTGCAATCACAACCCTTGACTAAATAGATTCAACCATCAGATAGTCACATACCTTCTGCATAATGGAGTTGTCCTGTTGTGTGCAGTTTGCTTACAGTAAGCTGCAGGAGAAGGGAATCGCTCAACTGTCCCTACTGTCTGCTTTGGGCCAGTATGATGGTGTTTGGACCAACAGGGTCCTGCAGGGCGTTCTGTCCAGCGAAAACCTACAGACTGAACAAGGTGAGTTCCTGCGCTAGTTTTCACAGTTCCTGCACAGGTCTGTGACAATTTTCAGATCCAACAAATATTACTAAAAATGAAGGGAGGGAGGCATAGGTAACATTAGGTTAGATAGCTAATTCGCTGCTCAGCTGCAGCACATTAAACGGCATGTTAACCTGCTAATGTCACTTTTGTCTGGTTAGAAGCTGCTGTGGTTCTTAATCTTAAACACCACCAACAACTCACTGTCTGCCCATGACATGTAGGCTACAGCAAGTATATTTACTTTGTGTCTTGTACCCTGCAGTGTAACAGCGGCACTCTGGCAGCCTGCTAGCTGCTGTCAATCAAATAGACAGTGACATGCCCCTCCAGCCGGCTGAGACAAAAAGGAGCATTTCTGATATTTCCTCAAAGACCCTTTGTCTTCCCTTTTAAGAATACAAAACCTGTTAACAATATATTTAAAAACATGTTTATTATTTTTGACTGCAAAAGGGATGACTAAATGGGATTTCAGTGGAATACTGACATTTTTGTGATTTTTCACTCTGGAAAAGAGTATTAAGAGTCTAGACCTGCTCTATATGAAAAAGTGCCCTGAGATAACCTTGTTATGATATGGGCTATATAAATAAAACTGAATAGAATTGAAACAGGAAGTGTATTTGCCTTCATATCTTCTGGCAGTGAGAGGATATGTGGGAGGCTGAAACAAAGTAGAATAAAGTTATGGTCTGAAGCATGCAGGTGGCAGCATCATGCTGCACTGCAGGGATTCTTCTCGTGAAGATACAGAGTATAATGTATGCAGCAACATGCAGAAAAATGCTGATGGCATTTCTTGCAGATAGAGCCTGCATTGATTTCACTCTAGGCACTGTACATCACATGCTGTCAATGTGTATTTCTATTACTTATGGCTCGAGCAAGTTCAGGAAAAAAACGGGTTTGATCCATTTTTTATTCTAAATGTTTTGTAAGGAGCATGGCTATCGACAGTGAGGGTAAAAATATTAGAGAAATAATGTAGCATTGAGTCGACTTAAATAACTTCAAGAGTCACAAACCATGGCAACAAGTGTGTCCAAGCCGTGTTCGTCACTCTTAGTGTCCTCTGGAAACACTTTCTGTTGTCGCCTGTGCTACCTGCAGTGCGTTTCTATATTCACTTGTGTTTTCTGGATTAGCAGCATGTTTTCAAAATTCTGCGCATGTGTTGTCAAATTGATGATGTTTTCTCAGTTTGCTTGTGTTTTGTCTATTTGCATGTTTTCTTAAGCTACAATGTGTTGAGCTCTCAGGGCCACCGTAAGTTAAGGAATAAATCTTCATTAGGAACTTTGGCACTGAGCCAGGTTTCTGTAAAAATAAAAATGTCTAGTGCAGTTTCACTCAAAGTTCAATTTTGGAATCAACCTCCTTAAGTGTTGAAGGCGAAGCCCATGGGTGTTTTTAAAATCATGGGAGGATGTAATTTCATACCTAACATTAGATGTGTTTGGATAAGCGGTATTATCAGGAGGAAGAGTAGTGATGCATATAAGATTCTCTACTGAAACATTGTTAAGTCTGCCTGGACAGTCGTACAGAGGTGGACACTTATGGTAACAGTCACTGGAGTGTGGTAGACTCACTAAACGGCACTTGGAAATGGTCCTACTGGATAAGGCACTAAGGCGCATCTTAAGAGAGAGTAGGCAGGCAACCACTCAACCACTGGTGAAACTGCCAGATTCAGCTGAATGTATTGTCTCCATAACAGGGAGCAGGTAAAGGGCCAGAAATCATATACCAGAGACTAGGACTGCGCTGACATGAGACATTTAAACTAGTTTTTGTTTTACTGATTGTTGCATTGAAATGTCATTTGATCCATCGTGGAGGATAACGGATGAAGAAAATGTGTCCAGCATTTGTTTAAAGTGATGGGTGCACTCTTGTTGCACATGTAAAAAACAAATTAAACACAATTCATGAAATGAGAATAATACGTCACTATCGGTATTTCCATTGGTTTTCAGTTGAGGAGTTCCTGGTGCAGGAGGGGCTGGTCCTGTTGGAGATGAGAGTGAAGCAGCTGATGAAGGAGAATCAGCTGGGGAAGGCTGCACTGCTGGCAAAGACATGCTCAGAGTGTCCTGCCTTCCAAGGGAAGGGACCTTTCAAGCAGATGTACCTCGTCTGCCTCTGTGCTACCTCAGAACAGGATCAGCTGATGGACGAGGTAAGTGTAGCTACTTAGTTAAGATTACTCAATTGTATTTGTCTATGTTAAAAACCACACAACAAAGAGCTTGACAAAATGTCACTTGTGCATACAGGATGTGATCCCACCTAATAGAGCTTTGCATTATGTTAGTTGAATCAAGCAGACCACTGTAACAGTACAACATTGCCATGTGACAGTCCAACTGTTTATAATGTATATGGACCTGTAAATGTCTTGAAATGACCTAAGAAGAAAAGAGTGTTTTGCAGTGCACCTTGCTGCAAGCCTTACTCTTCTGCCATCTGTGCTGTGCTTCCCACCGAGTCTGCTCCTTGTAGACCTTTTCCTGTAATATGTTCCTCGTCCACAAGATGGCAGACTAAACTTAAAAGCAATTTGTGAGGCTGTCCATGTTAGGAGTCTCCAGTCACTTAAAAATATGGGATGATGAAGCTTGTGGGTGTTTTTAAAGTGGATATGTATTGTTTTCCAGTGGAACTGATTTACTGTATACGTGGTATCTATCTGCACAGCTTTCAAAGGAGGACTGCCGCGATTCATTAGAGATGATCTGCAACCTGGAGTCAGACGGAGATGAGAGGGCAGCTTTCAGCTTATGCTCAGCCTTCCTGACACGACAGCTTCTCCAAGGAGATACATACTGTGCTTGGTAAGAAACAAGCGACCCCGCTTGATACTCATCTATACAGGGTTTCCTTGTTTTCTGGGGGGAGGAAAAGATTTATCCTCGACAGGGTTAAACCAAATAACACAGTGATTCTGTTCTGAATCTACAGTGTCTTAATCTGAAATTAATAAGGCTGTGTGTTTATCCAACTAATAAATATTTATGTAAGTGTACTTGAATAAACATATTTTTTATATTTTTTGGCAGTGTTTGTCGTAGTCTGTCTGTTCCAAATGAACCAACGGCACATAATGAATCACTTGCACAAAATCAGTATGGAGTATTGTTAATGTATTGTATTGTTAATGGTTGATAAAGCTCTTCTATTACGTGTTTGTGTCATTGTGTTATATGTTGTTAATAAATGGGTAGTATTGAGAGGAGCCTGAATAGATAAATGAATAGACATTGAACAGGTAATTAATGGGCTATCACTAATTCCCTTTCTTCAAACCAGGGAGCTCACTCTGTTTTGGAGCAAGCTGCTGAAGCGATTAGAGCCATCAGAGCAGGCCTTCCTCGACAGATGCCGCCAGATGTCCTTACTTTCCAAAACCGTGTACCACATCCTGTTCCTCATAAAGATCATCCAATCAGAGGTCAGTAAACAGTCAACTGTTGGTGTCATCAACGTGTGAAACAGAAGTTATCATCACCCTTTAACTCTTGTCTATTGCATGTTATTACACTCCCCCACATAGTTTTCCAGTATATTTATTTAGCATGTGTTTGCCCTTTAAGTTGAAATCAGTCTTTTTAGTATCAAATGCTCACTGCATAAAAGCTTGAAAGGTGGTTTTGTGCATTGACAGCAGCGGCCATGGTCAGCTTTAATTTATGTGATTTACAATGGATTTGTAAGGTGACCCAGTGTCGGAGTGAAAAAGGTGCCAACCCATATAGAAACGTCTTATGAAACAATGGGGTTGATCATTGTTTTAAGCCAGTCTTCACCAAATACGTGTGTGGTCAGCGTTTAACATGTTTTTTGCATGCAGCCATGTTTGCTTACATTGGTCGTAAGCGACGAACCTAAAAAGCTCAAGGCAGGGAAGACAAATGGAAGTTTATTCAGCCATCTTTTAACAATGACAAAAGTATTTGGAGCATACTGAGCCTGTGGAAGTAAGTTTGATGAAGCAGAATGTAGCTGCTGTCCTCCACAAAGGAGAACAGTTTGTTTCAAAGCCACCTTTCAGGAACAGCGGGTGAGTTTTTGATATTGAAAAGATTCTGGTTGGAGTACTCCTTTTTAATGTACTCAAAAGTAGGATATGTGGGTTTGCTATGTACAATGCATGAAATAATTATTATGATGAAAGTAATGATTCAGTATGGATTCATTTTGTTACTGATTAATTTTCATTTTGTAACATCTACCAGCAGCCAAATGTTGGTAATTTTTTGTTGTTGCTGGTAACTTATCTTTGCCAAATGGGATAACCCTGGATAATTTAGTGTTAAGTGTTTCTCTTTTCTAAAAATGAATTAGCTTTATTATTTGTGAAAGTCCCAGGTGAGTTTCAGAATACTAGTGTTCCATGTGTTTGGCAGCTTTAAGTTATTTGACTTCCTCTTTTTTATAGATTGACAGCGTTGGCCTGCCAGTGTGTGTCGAAATGTGCATAAGGGCTCTGCGGATGGAATCAGATGATGGAAGCACCAAGGCCACTGTGTGTAAAACTATTTCCTGTTTGCTCCCCACTGACCTGGAAGTCAAGCGAGCCTGCCAGCTGACAGAGTTCCTCTTGGAGCCCACAGTGGATTCATATTATGCTGTGGAGACTCTTTACAATGAACCAGATCAAAAACTAGAGGAGGAGAATATGCCTGTTCCCAACTCGCTACGCTGTGAGCTCCTGCTGGTTTTTAAAACCCAGTGGCCCTTTGACCCGGAGTTCTGGGACTGGAAAACACTTAAGCGTAATTGTCTATCACTAATGGGTGAAGAAGCTTCAATAGTGTCATCCATTGACTTGTTGAATGATACTGAGGCCCCCGAAGAAGAGGAAGACTTCCTGAGTCAGGAGGGATTTAAGAATATCCCAGACCACTTAGTCAGCGGCACCTATGAACTAAAAGATATAACGGACAAGAGACAGAAAAACAGAGAAATGAAGAAACTGAGAGAAAAAGGTTTCATATCTGCCAGGTTCAGAAACTGGCAGGCATATATGCAGTACTGTGTACTGTGTGACAAAGAGTTTCTCGGCCACAGGATTGTACGCCATGCACAGACTCATCTAAGCGGGGGCGTATATAGCTGCCCAATATGTGCTCAGACCTTTACCTCAAAAGACACATTGATTCCCCATGTAACATCGCATGTTAAACAGTCGTGCAAGGAAAGGCTGACTGCAATGAAAACAAACAAGAAATTGACTAATTCTAAAACAGCTGCCCCTGTTATTGCAGCGTTAAAGGCCAAGACAGAAAATGAACTTTACGAAAATGCTGATTCCCTAGGGCAAAATGGCAGGTTGGTTCATAATGTTCACCCCAGAGTGGCTAGGTGCAACACTGAGAGTAGTGAGGACAATGTGTGCCCTGTTGGAAAATGCAGAAGGAACTTCAAATTTTTCAAAAATCTCATTGCACATGTGAAAGCTCATGGGGACAACGAGGAAGCTGAGACTTTCCTCGAAATGCAGAGCAAAAAGGTTGTTTGCCAATACTGCCGCCGCCACTTTGTTAGTGTCACCCATCTTAATGATCATTTACAGGTCCACTGTGGTGTGAAGCCTTACATCTGTATACAGTTGAACTGCAAGGCAAGTTTCCTGTCCAACACTGAGCTCCTTATACACAGGAAAACACATTCTGTTTTTAAGGCTAGATGCATGTTTCCACATTGTGGAAAGATTTTCAATGAAGCCTTCAAACTCTATGACCATGAGGCACAACATTATAAAACTTTCACTTGTAAAGTTGTGGACTGTGGAAAGGTATTTCATTCACAACAGCAGCTGGATTTGCACCAGGAGGAGCATGCCACTCAAGAAGAGGAGAGCCCATCTTCTGAACAAACCTCACAGAATATGCAGCCTGGCCCTTCACTCATTGAACAAATGCTTTCCAATCACACTCCCCTTAAACAACAGAATTCCCAAGAAAACTGGAACACTGAAAGTGCTGTTAATTCAGATCATGGAAGTCTGCCATTGTCCATTGAGAGTTTGCTGAAATCTTCGCAAGCACCTGTGGAAACCTTAGGACAATACAGAGTCAAGCATGAACCACAAAATCCGCCTTTCTCAACCAGTCAGACACAGAGTGTAAATAATTCTGTGATTCAGCCTGTGAATTCCCACTTGTCTGACCCTAATAGACACAGAGGTGGTTCAGGTGGTCATTCATTTGATTATATGAGACCACCCCAACAAAATCAACCAGTACCTCCATTTGAAGCTAATTTAGGTAACGGGCCACATATCTGTAACACAGATGTCTCACGATGCCAGCCACAAATGTTCCCTAGTAATGTAAATACTGGATCAATGAGTTACAACTCTGACTGCAACTTACCTTTGCCAGGGCAGCAAGGGCCAATGTGTAGTAGCAACCTGTTAACAGTATCACCGCCCCAGAACTCCATAGAGCCAGCAATGTCACAACCACTTCCACCAACCGTGACCCCACAGCCACTAACTGGGAACAGACCAGAGAACTCCGTCACGTCCTCAACTAGCACAGGTCCCCCTCCAGGACAGAGAGAGCGATTTCACTGTGCATTTGAAACATGTTCAAGGCACTACAGCTCCTGCAGAAGTGTTACCAAGCACATGAAAACGGTTCACCTAGATTTCTATGAGCAATGGAAAGTTGCTCGAACTAAAATCAAGATAACCTATGCTCCATCACCGAGCACATCATCTGCCGTACTTCTCAGTTCAGTCGCCACACATCAGCACCAGAACAGCAACACAGTACCAGTTTGTGGAGTTCAAAGGCAGAATGTTATCCAATCACCTCCGTACGCTAACATGGGTGCAAACACAAACTATACTACTCTACATTCCCATTCCTCATCTGCCCAAAACCAGAATGCTTCACTCTTAATGGAAAATGTTTTAAATCCCATTGTTCTTTCTCAACTAGGAAGTGATACAAATCCATTAACTGCACAGTCCCAAGTTTCAGGTAGTCAAAATTGGCACTCAGTCCCTGGAAGTGAACAAATTCAAAACTGTGGCTCTTCCCAAGTCTATCCATCTAACATGCAGGTGATGCCACAAGTCGATTCTGCCAGTGTTGCTCTGCCAAATAGTGTCCCATCTTGCTCTATGATGGGATCAACAATGAACAGACCAGCAGAGTCTTTGCAGTCACCACTTATGGAAAATGGCTCCCAGTCAGTTCTGCCCTCATACATGGATGGTGCTAAGGAAGTGTCACAACAAGCAGAAGACCTTCTTCCGCCCTATATATCACAGATGCAAAGCAGTTTAGTCTCCGGTTCCAGGGCACCAGAAAAAACAAAATCAATGCAAAATCAGGCGCAGTCCAATTTTCCCTCTACAAACAGTGCAAGCCAAAAAAACAATAACAGCCAACCTCAGAATGGCCCGGTTGTTTCTGAAAACAGTTCTGAAAAGCGAGCCAGAAAAAGCAGGAGGACCAAATGGCCAGCTATTATTAGGGATGGCAAATTTGTTTGTTGCAGGTGTTTTAGAGAATTTAATAGTCCCAAATCCCTCGGTGGCCATTTGTCCAAGCGTTCAATCTGCAAACCATACGAAGAGTCAGAACTGAACACAGACCTGCCAACATCATTTCTTGAGCTTCTCAATTCAGAGCAAACAGTTGGCACCGCACAGCCGCAGTTGTCTTATAATCCTGCTGCTGTTTACCAGGAGAAGCCCCATCAGTCAGTAACAAATGGTTCAACAGCCACAAAAGATTACCCCACTCCCAATTATCCACAAGATAATTTGCCAGTATATGCCAATGGTGAGTCAAATAATGACATTCTTAAACAAATCATGACTGAATCCAACATGTCTGATCTTTTTGTGCACACACATGCTCCCCAGCCATTGTTCCAAAACCCTTGTGTTCCCTATGGAGCTGGTGAACGTTTGCCAGGGAGCTCAGTCATACAGCATACAGAAAATGTCCAGTTGAAGCGAGAGGACAACTCGTATAGTACAGCTCATTATCCTCAGCCAAGTGTTGATACATTTGCTTCAAGTGAGTTCCCTGACCCTCTTCTAACTCAAATTCTCACAGAAAGCTCTTCCACTGCTGTTCCTGGAAATCATCCCACAAATCACAGTGAAGGGTATCGCACGTTTAAGACACAAGATACAGGTTCAAACCCAGTGACGCAAACACTGTTACCTGATAGTCAGCTTAGTCCAGCAACAACAAGTGGCAAGCAGGCTGAGATGCAAAGGAAGACAACTGAACGAGATATTAAAAATAGACTGCGGAAGCAGATTTTGGCTGGCGACTTTCAACGTAGAAACAGCTTATGTCATTCAAGCAACACTGACCCTAATGCCAATTCAAAGAATCCCATGTCTTTTGGCCCCATGTGCAGTCCTTCCAACAATTCAGGACTTCATCAAATGTCTTGTGATGCAAAGAGTGACTCAGCAAGTGAAGGACAAGTTATTCAAGAAAACTCTGCAATCATCCCAGGAACCTCTGGCGAAATTGAACATCTACTGAACACACAGAGCTTTACATGTTTCAGAGAGACCTCCACCCCGCAGCAGGAGATACTGAGCCCCACAGGAGTCATGGCAAATGATGCAGATCTTGAGCCCACTCAGTTATCTACCAGCCAGCAACAGTGGATGACAGAAATTCAAAGTGCATTTGAAAGGCTCAACTTGGTCAGAGAAATATCTGAGCAGATGTCCACTTACGTGAAACAAAATAGTAATACTGCAAACAGCCAAACGGGATGTGTAAAGGTCGATTTGCGTAGCACGTCATCAGCCGTTGTCAAGCCGTTTGCTTGTGAGAATGAGAACTGCACATTTAGTTCTATGTCAGGTGACGCACTTTGGAAACACCTCTCCAAAACTCACAACTACACACTTGAGATGGTGAACGTGGTTAAAAAACGGTATGGCCAATATGCTCCTTTCAAGTGTCAAAAATGTAGTAAAAGGTTCACTCGTAATTCAAACCTTCGCGCTCACTACCAGTCAGTTCACAAATTATCAGCTAAGGAAATTGCAGATCTAGATTCAAAGCGCAGACTGGCCAAAGCTGCTGCTATTCAAAACTGGTCTGCTGGAACAAACCAGGCTCTATCAGCTCAAACCACAATGGCTACTCATTCATCAGTGGAGACCAGAGCACATCTGTATTCACTCCAAGGTGCAGTAAAACCTGATCGCCCATCACAAGCATTTGTACCATGTACTAACATGGACATAACTAATCAGAAATTTCAAGATGACAATCGCTCCACAGTCATTCATCCCTTGCAAACAGCTCCCATGCACAAACAAGCAATGACTCCACCAGTACAGGCCCAGATCTCCACATCAGCCTTTCCATCAGTACAAGCAGGGATGGCAGCAGAACAGTGGTCACATGGACAGCAAAGAAACTTTCCCAAGGTATCCACTCAACACGCAAGTGGTCAACAAGTTGGAGCCCATTTGCCTAAAGTTTCAGCTCCTCTCACCCAGGCTCTGTCTGCCACACCTCAGGCTAATGGGCCTCCGGCTATCAATAGACAGGCAATAGTTAAGCTGAGTATAGACATTACCAAGAAGACAAAAGAGAAGAAGCCCAACACAGGTGATGACATGAGTCCGTACAGACCATATCGCTGCGTTCATCAAGGCTGTGTGGCAGCCTTCACCATTCAGCACAATCTGATCCTCCACTACAGAGCTGTTCACCAGTCTGCTTTGTCAGCATTGGAGGTGAACAAAGAGCAGGACCAGAGTGAGGCACTGGACGAAATAATGGACCACGATGAGCAGGAGCCAGAGGTAGAGATCCCCCAAATTTCTGAATTCAGATGCCAAGTCAAAGACTGCTCCCGAGTTTTCCAAGAAGTTCCCAACCTTTTGCAGCATTATCTTCAGCTGCATGAATTCAGTCTTGATAATGTTGGCAATCTCTTGTCCAGCATCAAGCTAGGTAAATTTGCTTGTGGCCACCAAGGATGCACAGCATTCTTCACTGCTTTCTGGAAGTATATAGGACATGTCAAAGAACAGCATAAAGATATGAAGTTGGCCAAACCCGAACAATTAAATGGCACGTTCAAGTGTGAAATTGAAGGCTGTGACCGTTCGTATGCGACAAAGTCAAACCTGCTCAGACATGTCATGAAAAAGCATCAGGACCTGTACCAGCCTAAACTGAAGAATCAACAGATAAAAGAAGACGGGATGAAACAGAAGACTTTGCATTACCAAATTACCAAGACGAGTAATGGGAAGGAAAACATTGAGAGCAATAAAAAGATCCTACAGAGGGGAAGTGACTCAAAGAGAGTTAGCAAGGCAAAAAGCAATCACTGGACTAAATATGAAAAACCCTCCTTAAAATCTAAAGTGGAGGCATCTGCAATGTGCACTAAGAAATTTCCTCTTCAATACCCCTGTATGATTAAAGGTTGTGAGTCAGTCATGAAATCAGAGCGGAGCATATTAAAGCATTACATTGGACATGGACTGTCAGAAAAATACTTGGAACACCAAAGGAGTCACTTCATATTCTGCAAAAAGTTCCCCAGGCAGAAGTGCCGCTCCATCAGGAGTGATGATTCCAAATCAGACAACACCTCTGACCTGTCAGACAACGAGTTGGCAGCAGACACCATCCTGGAAGGAGGGGAATATGAATATTCAAAGCCTGTCCTACGCAAAAGGACCACAACAGGGATTCCTGCTGCATTATTTGACAGCAAATTGTCAAATGATGAAAGTTCTGATGGCTCTGTGGTGCTCAAACGGAAACGAGGACGCCCACGAAAACTGATAGCAAAAATTGTGAAACGCAAGAAAATTCCACGTACAACAAAGGTTGACATAGTTTACAGCAGGGACGATGAATCCGACTCCTCTTGCCCTGCAGTAATGCAGGAGGAGATGACTGATCAGAGTGCTCCACTGGCCTCTTTTAAACCAATGGGATTTGAAATGTCTTTCTTAAAATTCCTGGAACAGTCAAATAAATGTGAACATCCCTTGACAAAGAAGGTTGACGTACCAGAAACATGGAGAAAAACATCCAGCCTGAACACCAAAGACACCTGTGTCAGGTTCAGTAACCGTCAGAATTTGAAATCACTTGGTAAAGTTAAAATAATCCTAGACGGGGCCTTTTCAGGTGTCACTGACCTTATGTTGAAACAGCTCCAGGACATGCGGCCCATGGTGGTATTAGAAAAGAATGACTAACTTGTGTTTTTGTAAAGCAGAATCTCAGGACTAGAATGAGTCAAATCTGCTGCAGACTGCTGCCCTACATATGAAAAGTTTTTTACACATCCAGTTATTAAAAGAAACTGTTGTTTTGAATTAAACTGTAATATCTGTACAATTTTTGTCTTTTTTTTATATATAGAAAAGTGTGTAGCATGTTTTTATTTATGGGCTTATATGTCAAAGTTCTATGGAAATTTTGCGGAAAATGTAAATGACATCAGCTTTTGGTGTCTTAATTATCCCTGTGGGACTTAAAGACAAATGGACTTTGAGAGATACTGTATTGTGTGTAGTTCGTTATTTGAAGATGTTGATTATTGTGTGTTGTGTATATAGTTTGAAATCACCTGCTGCCACCAGCAGTCTTACTATTAAAAGAACAGCTTTTTTACAACCAGTTTGACTAGTTTTTCATCATTTGCCATTTTGTTTGATTAAACTGCAGTTCAGGAACTCCTTTTGAATTAAAAACAAATGAGCTTTATGCTGTAGTCATGATTTCTTAACTGGAAAAAGTAATTTTGAATGTTTCCCAATTCATCCTGTGTCTATCAGTTGTTTGATTATTTGCTTTGCTTGGTGCTTAGGATAAAGCCTGGAAGTTCAAAAAATACCATACACCTACCAACAGCTTTAAAGCCCACTAATCAACACACTGTCTCTTATTTGTTTAATCCAGACACTGAATGCAACAACTATTTGTAACCAGTACTGTATTTCTAAATGTGTTGAAATATTACTTTTTAACAAAGTAACACCATGTAGTACTTGTTAAAACAATGTTGCTGTTGTCAGTTGTCATTTCTGGTCACCATCGGCATTAATTAATGGTCTTGAACTGTAACTCAAAGCAGCAGCTTGTAGCAGAGAAGCTACTAAATAGTTTGTTCACCGTGTAGTTGAGAAAGAAGAGCAGGTGTATATATTAATCATTTATTATTGCACAAGTTCACAAGCAACACAATTGAAGCGTGTGAATAGTATGAATGTAATGGTCACAATTCTAAACAGAAACTGCACCAACACAAAGTTTGGAAAGATTAACTAATAGGCTAACGAACCCTCATTTTAATTAAAATAAAAAGTATATTCATTCCCATGCATCATACATACTGATCAGTGCTAAATATTGCTATAGACAACATCAGTTGGAGTTAGTTCATCCTCAAGGAAACTAATCAGTGTTAGTAAATGATAGAACAAATTGTCTATTACCATGACACACAACACGCCCTGTTTGTATTCTGTTTTTACAGCTAATGGGAGGCTAGCAGATCTTTAATGAGCACAAACTGCCTGTTGACCCTGAGTTAGGTCAAGAATGACATACTAGCCTTTTTTTCACTTCTACGACAATTGATTTGTCATGAGGTCTTGATAATTGCACATTTAGCTCCTGATACATCTGAGAACTGAACAGCGGGTATGAAGCTCTGATGTCCAACATCGTCCAATATCTCCATGACATGAAGGAATACAGGCACAATATATGATATAACCATGAAATAATACTATGCATGCACAATATATATATATATTTATATTAGAAATAAAACAATTATTGGTGACAGCCATTTTGAAATAAATCTGGGATTAAAAAATAAATTGCAGTAAACTTTCTTATTGTGGAAAGAAGCAGGATGAAATAATATTCCATAATTTCAAATTGTATTGGATTATTTCACAATACATGGTCATATAAGACATGATTATTCGTTTCATAATGTACTTTTGATTTGTTTTATATTGAACATTTTGGGAGAGATTTTATTTGTCTGGTCAAAACTGCTCTCAAGATATCCAAAATTTGGATCTCACAAGAACTTTTATCAAGTAAAAACCAGTGGTGGAGGAAGTATTCAGATCCTTTACTTCAGTAAAAGTAGTAAAATCTCACTCTGTTACTCTCTTACAAGTAAAAATACTCTGTTACAAGTAAAAGTCCTGCATTGAAACTGTTCCTTCAGTAAAGTCTGTGAGTATAATCAGTAAAATGTAGTTAACATATTAAAAATAGTAAATGTCCCCTGTGCATGTTCTACTATTGTATCTGTTATCATTAGATGATTAGTCCTCATGCGTTCATGTAAAAGCAGGATTTTACTGTTGGAGCTGGTTGAGGTGGAGCTAGTTCGTATCGGACTGCAGCTAATGATTCTTTTCATTCTGGATTCATCTGCTCATTCTTTTTTCCATTAATCCATTGATCGATTGATCACAATGAGCCAGAGCCAACAGTCCAAACCTCAACATTATTCACAACATTACAATTATTAACATCATTCAAAGGAAAAGCAGCAAATCTTCAGGAAACGTTTTTACAACAAAAATCACTTCAACCATCATCAAAATAGTCAATGCCAATTCATTTTCTGTCAATTGATTAATTGATTTATCAACTAATCATTTCAGCTGTACTTGTATCCTATACTATATTTATAATCAAACATATTTTATAAACTTCATATGTTTTTTAATGCAAAAATCTTAATTTGTAAAGTAAGTAAAGATAAATGTAGTGCAGTAAAAAGTACAATATTTCTCTCTCAGATGTAGTGGAGTAGAAGTGGCATGTAAAGAAAATACTCAAGTAAAGTACAAGTACCTCAAATTTGTACAGTACAGTAAATGTACTTACACTGTAACAGTGGATCCTACATTTCCCATAATGCAATTGATAGTGTCAAGTTGCATTATGGGACCCTCCCTGCCTGGCAATCACTTGTAGCGTTAAAAAGTATTCTCCATAACCCTGATTACATCACTATGACGTCATCAGGGTTATTACGTCAGACTGGACAAAACTACAGAGGCACAGGAGACATTATACGAATGGCTGAACAGTCCTCACGATGAGTGCAGTGATCTTCATATGTAAACTTGGCAGAATACCCATTTTACCAAACAACCAGAGGTGTTGAATTTGAGTTTAAATTGAGCTTTGTGGAATTCAGGTTTCCAGTATAAGTGAATTGTTAGCTGGAGATGTCATCTAGTCAAAGTGTGATGGCATGTCTGTCATTAGCGTTTGGACTGCTCATTAATATCTGTAATCTGATTAATGATACGACAGCTTGCCTCAGCTTTGAGATGGGAACATGAGCTGTCAGTCGGTCCCAGGCCTCGCCCCTCTAGGACTGGACAGGCTGGTTTTCAGCAGTGAATGCAGGCTGTGTGGTGTTGTGTTCTGTGTTTACTGTGAGCTCAGTGGACACAAACTGGTTGACAATGGAAACAGGCGTCCGGCAGTGGCTGGAAGCCTTCTCTTCCACGGGGACGTACCGCCTGGTGAAACGTTTCCACAACTGCTTCCACACGATGTACACGAGCTCCACAAAATTGAGAGCGATGCACAGAATGGAGGTGCAGCCCATGATGTAGAGGAAGATCTTCCTCTCTGTGGCTCTGGCAATGTAACAGTCCACCGTGTTGGGACAGGGACTCTGGCTGCAGCGGAGCAGCATGGGCACCTCAAAGCCGCTGTACAGGAAGTAGAAGGCGAGCAGGGAGCCCACCTCCAAGGCTGTCTTGAAGACCAGGCTGACGGTGTAGGTGCAGAACAGACCTCCATCAATGCTCCCTTTGTCCTTGTACAGTTTTCTCTTGTGTTTGACCTCGCGGTGCTCCCTGTAGGCCACGTGCAGGGCCACCAGCAGGGACGGGGTGGACACCACGATGAGCTGCAGAGCCCAGAGGCGCACCTGCGAGATGGGGAAGAAGTGGTCGAAGCAGGCGTTCTCACAGCCGGGCTGCTGGGTGTTGCACACGAAATCCTTCTGCTCGTCCTTCCACACCTGCTCGGCCGCCGCCACGTACACCAGTATCCTGAAGAGAAAGACTACTGAGAGCCAGATGCGCCCGATCACAGTCGAGTACTTGTTCACCCCACTGAGGACGCTCTCCAGAAAGCCCCAGTTCATCTTCCTCTGAGTCTCCAGCCTGTCAGGGAACAAACCAACAGAAGCTGCAGGATAGTTGGGATAATATACCAATGTTTGACCTGTTTACAACAAATATACTTTACAGTACTGATGACCACCTTCCTGGGAGCTGTTGATTTGCACTGACTGAACTACATTAAGAAAATACTGTAGCAGGTTTCTTTGACATACGTAGCTGACTAATCCATCATTCTTTGGTAATGCAGACCGATATCAAAGGGCGGAACTATATTACCAATATCACAATATTAACATCAATGTGTAAAGCAGAGATTTGTAATAAATGGGCTAAACATCCAAAAACACTGGTACGGTCCCTCCAGGCTAGAGGACAGTGAAAATAAGAGTTAACAGAAAATCCACACATTCATGAAAAGGGAATATATATTTTATATATTTATTTATTTGATATATATTTTACCACCTTTCTTTGTCCCTACTTCATTGTTATATATATATATATATATATATATATAGACCCCTGTTTGTGGTTATTTGGTGAAACACACATTTATTTAGGAATCTCCAGCAGGTAAATTCAGAAACAGGACCCTTCTACAGGACAGCTCATGATACAGGACTGATATTATTTCCTCGTTGTTTCAGTTGATGCTGTGCTTCAGATTTGCAGATATTCAAATGAGCACAAACCAACACCGGAGCAGCTGCCAGCTTTGTCCGGCTGATGATTGGTTGGTTGTTGTCCTGCACTTTCATACAAATGTAGGGGGGGGGGGGGGTCACAGATTCTGCTCATGTAAAGACTAGCTGTTGGTATTATGGTAAGTCTTACAGTGACAGGTTCAAATGTTGCCATGGTCTAATCATATCCCCGTGTATTTGTCACAGTAAATGATATCAAATGAACTTGCCTTAGAAATGTGTGTGGAGCTCCATAGAGAGCTGTTTAGGTTGAGTGGTACTTCATATAAAGCAGCCTGATATTACTGTCAGATTCACTGTATTCTTCATCTTGTGAATAGAATCATATTGTAGAGTCGTCCTGAGACTTATA
Source organism: Macquaria australasica (assembly GCA_005408345.1). Classification (NCBI taxonomy): domain Eukaryota; kingdom Metazoa; phylum Chordata; class Actinopteri; order Centrarchiformes; family Percichthyidae; genus Macquaria; species Macquaria australasica. The sequence continues at coordinate 125,174 of SEMN01000928.1, read as the reverse complement.
GATGTATTCCTATGATCGCCTGTAGCTACATACACACAGAATATCAAATGAAATTATTAACATATTGTTAACAGTCACTCTGAACCACCGTTTGATAGTTATGATGTGGTTCACTGTATGTTACTGATGTAACAGTTAGCAGGTGTAGGGCAGTAAGGACAGAGCCCATCCGTACAGTTTAAAGTGTGCTCTTTTCATCTCTTAGATGCTGATATATCTCATCTTCCTATAGGGTGAAATCCAAAAAATCTTAAAAGGTTGAATGGAATTTGGTCAAACAGAACTGAGAGCAGAGAACTTACCGCAGGTTCCCGGGAGATTTCAGCAGGTGGGCTGCGCTGTGTCCTCCGCTGCCTGAACACCTGCACACAGGTCTGCACACCCGCAGGGGACAGCTCTGTGCCACACCTTAATATCCAAGCACAGTCATAACAAACATCACTGCACGATATCAGCTGTATCACACACTTAGTTTACTGTGAGACCAGGAGCCTTCCTCCAGATCACCTGAACAGCACGTATTAAGTGACGCGTGTGTGTGTGTGTGTGTGTGTGTGTGTGTGTGTGTGTGTGTGTGTGTGTGTGTGTGTGTGTGTGTGTGTGTGTGTGTGTGTACACAGACTGACAGCAGCACCATGATGCAGCTGTCTAATGCAAATATTAGCTGCTTCCTGTCCTGTTCAGGTGCAGTTTGGGGGAGGAGAGCACTGAAATATTTCCTTGTTCTCCCACCTGGACGGACTCATGTAACTTTGATGAGAGTCAGGTCACATTATCCTGCTGATGAATAATACATGATGTCACCTCAGGCCGCTGCCTTCCTGCCTGCTGGTTTCTGCCTACACTCTTCTATAACAGGTCTACTCTTATGGTGGGCCATATATTCCTGTGGAGAGTCCCCACTCTGTTCAGTTTAATGTTCAGCTCAGACAGTAACACTATGTATTTATGGGGTGTTGTATAGTTGTTGTGTTATATTTCTGTTGTACAAAGCTAGAATGGATCTTTGCAGTCTGCTCTTCCAACCACTGGGTGGCGCTGTTCCCATGTAAATAATACACCTGGGTAAAGTGAGGTAAACTGGGATACTTGCCAAATCATCAGAACTTCCACACTGTGTTACATTTAATAATGTGAGGCCTCCTCACTTCAAATTATTAATTAATATTTAAATAGGATTTTAGCCTTCTAGAAATGATTTTCTGTGTAAACTTTATATTTGTATTTCTCCCTCTATGGTCAGTTCATCATGCGGATGCTTTGTTCAGCTGTTGACTGAGGTACATTTACTTCAACTGAGTATTTCCATTGTACGCTATCTCTACTCCACTACATTTATTTGACACCTATAGTTACTATTGCAAATAAAGATTTGAAATACAAGGTTGTATCAGTTTGCTCTGTGTTCCCAGATATGTCTGAGCCCTAACAGCACACTTCCATGGATCATTTAAGTCAAAGCCCAAAGTGCCCCAGAGTGCACATCTGGTTGGTCCAAAGTGCTAATCGGCTCAAGAGTGACTCTGCTGTAACTTCAGGGTAAATGTGCGTAAACCTGTGGCTGTGAATGTCTGTTTGTGTGTATCATTTTGTGCCCAGGGTTACACATGTGACTCTGTCTCCTAATTTGGATGTAAGAAGTCACAATTATGGGCTACAAAAAGGCTGGACTGCCAACCAGGCAAAGCAGACAGCAGAGGGCTTTTTTTAGCTTGTTGTACAGTGAATAGCACGCACCACTAAGGCCCGATCTAGACTGAAAGAATATGACACCTGCAGCAATACCTAATGTTTTTTAGAAGGGCCTAAAGTTAAAATCTGGTTTAAAGGCCTTTATTACACTATGCTTTCTTTCCTAAATAAATTCATAATTAATAAAGTTAGCACAAACTAATTACTAACTAGTACATACATAACGCCCATAGACTAGGAAAGACAGAGGAGTCAATAGTTTTTCCCCCAGGGCCCCCTAGTCATGTAATCTGCTCCTGAGTACAAAGTTGTTTTTTTCTGACTGAATGAGTCGTATGACATATTTTTACTATTCTTTATTTTTTGATCTGTTGAGTCTTAGAGGGTGGGCTCCCATTAGAAATATTCATAGTAATAACAACTGATAACAAGAAGCCTACTCTTCTTCCATTCAGACGAGACGTAACCTCAGTTTATTTTAATAATATATAAGTAACTAAATAATTGGTCACAGTGGACACAAACCTGGCAGTAGCCGTGGGGTTTCCCGCTCATAACCACAAGGGGCGCTCTGACCTTTCTCTCCTCCTCTTCTTCAAACTCGTCGCTCTCTTTGACTTTGAAACAAACATGGCTGCGTTCAGGGAGGCAGCGTAGTCTCTGTTCGAGCTTCATTATTATCATCTCTTCGACCAAAGGTTGGAGCGGACATGTCCGACAAAGGGAATGAGAGTCCCGGGGAAAAAGGTTACAGGACCCCCGGGCTGAGGGGCGCACAGACCAGCACCCTGTTCCGAGCTTTCAACCCTGAACTCTTCATAAAACCTGTAAGATTCAGACAGACAGACAGTAGAGCGTGGAGTCTGGAGTGGACCACTAATGTATACTGTAACCTTTAAATGGACTTACTTTGATTTAAACTAACACATGCACACAGACTAGCCTAGAGGGGGAGGTCAAACCACATAGGAGGACTACCAGGTCCAGGTTTGATCTGTCCAAGTCCAGCAGTGTCTCATGGACCTGGATGTGTCTGTATTGTAAGTTGATTCTAGACCTTAGAAATAATCTCAAGTCAAGGACCACTTATTTGTTTTTTCTGGAGCTCTCAACTACATCCCACAGTCTTCATCAGCAAACAAAGCTAGTAGTAGCCCTTGTATTATCACTGTTTTCACAAACAGGTTAGGCACATTGAAACTGGGTCTTTAGCGATCTCCAGGCTCTGAAACCAGGTCCAAACCAGTCTGTAGTCATCTTAATACGATATTCAGCACCTGTTGAGAGAATCAGGTGAGAAACATGTGGAGCTGCTGTAAATACATTTCATGTACTGTGACATAAATCCTCAGTGGAACTCTGGAAAGGTGAAACCAGGTTTCTTATTTCACGGTTCATCAGGCCGACAGATTCTAACATGAAGCCGACGTGTTGTTTTGCAGAATAAACCAGTGATGGTGTTTGGACTGGTGAGCATCACTCTGTGTGTGGGCTACCTGGGCTACCTGCACGCAGTGAAAGAAAACCACGAGCAGCAGCTATATGAGGCCATCGACAGCGAAGGAGAGAGACACATGAGGAGGAAGACGTCCAAATGGGACTGACGGCACTACTGCACTGAGTGCGTGTGTGTGTTTATTTACTGGAACAACAGAGTGGATTCAATCCTGACTGGATTGAAACAAGGACACCTGTCAAGTTTTCAGTAAATGCTGCCAATACGGCAAATGACAAATACAAATATATTTGAAATCATGCGTCTCTAATCCACACAGCACAATGCCTGAGTAGGCATTAACATGGTTATTCTGCATCCCCCAAGACTTGAACTCACGACCTCAGACACCACGTCATGATTTTGCCAAGAAGAGAAGAGAAACCATAGATGGCTTCACACTAGGACTTAATCGCCAGGGTTACATGGAAAGGCAGATGTCTGTCATTTATTTGTATAAAGATTGATTGCTGCATAAGTGACAAACTGATGTTTAAAGATGCTGTATTTCCATTGACTGCAATAGTTTACATGAGGATATAAATGTATACAAATATTGCTGATGATTGATAAACATAAATTTCAGCATCTTACTGATATATTACTTTGATAAAAAATTCAAAATACTTTTTTTTTTCTTTACCTGACATACTCATTACACGGCTTTCGTGTTTTAGGGAGTGGCAGGTTGGTTGGTATACATATTCAGGGGTGGTGTAGGCCTGTGATCGCCGCTCTGAGCCAAAATGCCAGGGCCGATTTTCTTTTTTTGTCCTGGTCCAGCCCTGCCGGAGGAGGTTAACCAATAGCGAAGCCCGTTAGAGGGCGGAGCACGTACTCAAAGAACTGGAGTTCTATGTCGTACGTGCTCCGCCCTCTAACGGGCTTCGCTATTGGTTCATCCCCTCGAGGCTCCGCCTCGGCACCTGAGTCAAAGTTCATGCACTCACCGTCCAATCAGGAGGTAGTCCCCTTCCCTATAAAACCCCAGTACGCGCATTGCTCATCTCTTTTTCAACTCAGCAACCTGTTGTCTAGTTCAGCCAAAATTGTCACCATCCGGTGTCGCGTCTAGTAGGAATCTTTTGCGCTTGGATATGGCCTCACTGATGTCAATGGCGGACCAGCACGCTTCTTGCTTCGTGTGCTTGGGCCAGAGGCATCAGAGTGAGGCCGGCACCTGCCTCGACTGTCTCACGCTCCCCCTGGAGGAGCGCGAGCGTCAGGCACGGTTTGCCGAGGCTGGTCGCTCCATCCACGCTGGCCAGCGCTGACTGTGTGGAGGGTGGCGGCTTGGCGCAGGGCGTGGGCCGCCTTGACAGTGCGGGTCTCCGAATGCAGACATAACAGCGTCTCTGACATATTTCTTATTCGCACTGCACATTCTGATACACAGCTTGTTCAGATGTTAGCACTGTTAGCCATGACTTTTCTGGTTTAGCAAGGCGGCTAATAGTGTGTTGTGTCATTGGCTTGCGAGTTGCCGCCGCTCCGATCGGCACACTACGCTGCTCTTATATTATAACTGTCTCTGAATGTTTTCTTACTCGCACTGTACATTCTGATGGTCTCTGAGAGGTTTTCTTCTAGCACTTCACATTCTGAAACACAGGTTGATTCAGATGTTAGCGCTGTTGGCTGTGATCTTCAGCCATTAGCAAGACGGCTAATACGTTGTTTATGTGTCACTGGCTTGCTGGTCGCTTCCGTTCTGATCGGCACATCACCCAGGCAGGGAGTGTGCCGGAGAACGGCGCTGCTTATATCTGAGCATTCGCGGCTGACGCCGCCTCGATCCATGGTGGCGAGAAGGTGTCATCGCGGGTGCATAAACTTCACACAGTGGTTTCACCATGGCTTCATAGGCGGCCTCAAGTGAGCCGCGAAACTCCAGTAGCATGGCTTGCGCGGCTAGCGATGCTGGCCGCTGCCATTTCTGGCTCTGACCCCTAGTTTTGGCAGAGGCCGTCAGAGGTGAGTGCAGTCGTTCATGAACCGGGCGCTAGATGGCGGTCATAACACTGCAGCAGCAGAGTGCGGTGCCAGAGGAGTCATCCCTCACGTGAGTACTGTTTCACCTGGTGAGCTCTACCGTCCACAGCGGAGCTCGGTGCTTCACTTGGCCTTGATGTTAATTTTGCCCTGTCGTCCTCGGTGATCGGTTCGCCAGGGGACGGAGCGAGGGAGGCAGCAATTTTGTTCTTGGTTGAGCTGCATAAAAAAGGAAAAGAAAAGTACTCACGCTTTGGGGTTCCCGCGGGTTCATAAGCGGTCTCAAGGTAGGGAGTAGGCCAGAGAACGGTGCCACGCATGTGGTAGCTCCTACTGGTGACGCGGTTTTGACCCACGGTGTTGAAACGACGTCATCACAGGTGCAGTGTACTCACACGTTGGGGTTCCCGCGGGTTCATAAGCGATCTCAAGTTCAGCCGCGTAACTCCGCTCGCATGGTTAGCGCACCTAGCGGTGCTAGTCGCCGCCATTTTGGCTCTGACCCCTCCGCATTGACTGGTGACGTCAAAGGTGAGCGCCGTGTGCAGTCGGGTATGAACCGGACGCAAGATGGCAGTCGTCACGCAGCGGTAGCAGAGTGCAAGACTGGCTTGTCTGCACGTGCTATCTTTTTGGAAGAAGGAACCAGTAAACATCACGACCCACGGCGAAGCGCGGTGACTTCACCCGGTCTCGATGTGGATGGTTCTCCGTCGATCTCGGCGGTTGGTTCACCGGAGGAGGGAGCATGAGAGGCAGCTACTTTGTTGTTAGCTTTAGCTGCATCGTGGCCCTTTCTGCCAGGGCCCCCCGTCCGTCCTTCCCCAAGGCGGGAGGGTCGGTGCGGGTGGGCCCGATCTACTTCTTCCCGCCGAGCCCGTTGCGCTACCTCTCACGGACCGTTACTCGACTTGGGTGCGGCTGTGCAGCCCTCTCTCTGCGGGGATGGACAGAACGCTGCGGAGGGGTTATGCGTTGCAGTTTTGCCGCAGACCCCCGGCATTCGGTGGCATCCTTCAAACATCGCTCGCCGACCCAGCAAAGACAGTGGTATTGAGGGAGGCAGTAGCCGCGCTTCTTCGGAAGGGAGCAGTAACCATGGTTCCTGACTCAGAAGCACGGACGGGGTTAAACTCCCCATATTTTCTGGTGCCCAAGAAGTCGGGGGGGCTGAGGCCGATTTTGGACCTGCGCGAGTTGAACACGTTCATTGCGCGCAGGCCTTTTCGCATGTTGACGATCAGGCAGCTTATGGAATGCATTCGGCCAGGCGACTGGATGACATCCATAGATCTGACCGACACATATTTCCATGTCCCCATTCTGCAGCGTCACAGGAAGTACCTGCGCTTCGCGATGGACGGTCAATGTTACCAGTTCGGTCGCCTTCCGTTCGGATACTCCCTCTCCCCGCGCACGCTCTCCAAGTGTGTGGAGACGGCGTTGGCACCGCTCAGGGAAAAGGGGGTGAGAATCCTGAATTACATAGACGATTGGCTGATTCTCGCCGCCTCCAGACAGGAGGCCGAGGCCCTCACAGCGCTGGTCATTCAGCACATCACGCGCTTGGGCTTCGCTGTCAACCCCAGCAAAAGTCTCCTGCTGCCAAGTCAGCAGGCAGCATATCTGGGGCTTATACTCGACTCCCGCGCCATGACGATACGGCTGTCGGAAGCGCGTGTGACAGCGATTTTGCAGCTGGCCCGCCGAGTGAGGGGCTCGGCGCTAGTCCCAGCGGGCAGAATCATGTCTCTCCTCGGTATGCTGTCAGCAGCCCATCCGGTGATGCGTCTGGGGCTGTTGCACATGAGGAACCTGCAGCGCTGGTTTGTTCGGCTCCGGCTGCACCCACGTCGCGACAAGTGCCGCGAGCTTCATGTGACTGGGCTGGCACGGTGGGATGTGATATTCTGGGACTCGCCCGCTCGCCTTCGCCAGGGGGTTCGACTGGGGTGCGTCTCTCATTACGTTCAGGTGTTCACAGACGCCTCCCTGGCAGGTTGGGGTGGGCATGTGGCAGAACTCCTCCCGGCACATCAACTTGCTGGAACTGACGGAAGTACAGAAGGTGCTGCACCACTTCGCCCCTCAGCTCAGCACTTTCAGTTCAGTCGCTTTACAGCCCGGAGTCACCCTCTAGTTAAACGCTTCTTACGGGGGGCTCGTTGATTGCGGCCCCCTGTTCGACGCCTGGTTCCCCAGTGGGACCTCCAGACGGTTTTGGACGGCCTGGCAGGCCCACCATTCGAACCTTTGGAGCAGGCAGATTTGGAGGCCCTGTCGATCAAGACGGCGCTCCTGCTAGCCTTGATCTCGGCAAAAAGAGCAGGGGACCTGGGGGGGGGCCTTGTCTGTGCATGCGGCTTGCATGTCAGTCAGTGGTGACGGGGAGGTGCTGGAGCTGCGTCCGAACCCGTCTTTTCGGCCGAAGGTTATTACCGCCCGGTGCGTGCGGTCTGCATCTATGTTGAGCACACTGCGGTCTTTCGGCGATCTGACCAGTTGTTTGTCTGCTATGGCGGTCGGGCTCAGGGGGCTCCACTGTCTTCTCAGCGGCTTGCCCATTGGATTTGCGCGGCCATCCGGGAGCCTATGAGGCGATGGGGCGCATCCCCCCGGTGGGGCTAAGGGCACATTCTACTAGGAGCATCGCTGCCTCAGTGGCTCTTTTCAGGGGTGTCTCGGTGGCTGACATCTGCTTGGCCGCCTCCTGGTCTTCGACTTCTACCTTTGTACAGTCCTATCTAAGGGATGTGACTGCTAGCTCTGTGTCACATGCTGTGCTGGGTGCACAGGTGACGGAACCTTCAGCTAGTCTAGATGGAGGTTCGGCATAACAATGCCTGTCCAGCGGCTGTCATCGCACCCTGGCACGAGTCTCCCCGGTGGGTGGCACTTAGTGGGTTCGGCCTAGCTGGGGGTACATCTCATGCCTACGGCCTTCGCCTAGGTTTTAACCAATAGCGAAGCCCGTTAGAGGGCGGAGCACGTACGACATAGAAATAAAGGTTACCTGGTGTAACCCCAGTTCTATGAGTACATGCGAGGCCCTCTAACTACCAGCCCAGCTGGCCCTGGTGACGGTTGCTGAGTCTTCAAAGGAGACGAGCAATGCGTGTACTGGGGTTTTATAGGGAAGGGACTACCTCCTGATTGGACGGTGAGTGCATGAACTTTGACTCAGGTGCCGAGGCGGAGCCTCGAGGGGATGAACCAATAGCGAAGCGCGTTAGAGGGCCTCGCACGTTAATATAGAACTGGGGTTACACCAGGTAACCTTTATTTACGCTGTTTGTTTGGAACTGTTGAACCACGTGACACCGTGGCAAGAGATTAAAGTGTATCTTTTTCAGCAGGTCTGCTTCTGCCCAATTCTAAACTCAAACAAATAAACTCGCAAAACAAAGCAAACTAAACAAATAAGCAGCCACAGCAAAATATGAAGTAATTTTATAAACCCAAACAAAGCAAACAATAGAATAATCAAATACTCGAAACAGACAATAAATAAAACAACCAAATAATAAATCGCTCTTACACTGTACCAGATTACACCGTATTTCAAACCGTGTCTGGCCGGTCAGAGAAAAAAACAAAACAAGACTTCCTGTTAGAACTTTCAAAATGAAATCTTTGAGCTTTACTTTGAAGGATAGATCGGGTGATTTCCCGTCTTAAACCTCGCTTTGATCGATTAGACCAATCAGAAAACTTTTGGGAGACGGAGGAGGCGGGTCTTTACGTACAACGTCATTGTGTGTCATTAATGCGTTGCGCGCGGGAGCTTTGGTTATCAACCAGGCGAGTTTGAGGGGAAGAAGAAGGCAGCAGGTCGGTGAGCCTGCAGCTGAAGCATATTATTGGAATACATACGTAAGGTTAAAGGCTGAACTTGTATTGAACTTCGCTGTCTTCGATCGAGTTGCTCTGTGAGCTGACTTTTCGGGTAAATAACTAACGGTAGCTCCACGGCTGAAATACAGCTCCAACTAATGCTAATAAGCTAACAGCTAAAGTAAATGTGTTAAAAATGCTATTGAGACTTAAAATGAAGCCTGTTCAGAATATAAGCTAACGGTTGGGCTTCTTTTATTGCATTTACCGGATACGTTAAAGTTGAAATCCTTAACTTCAGTCCTGGTTCATTAGGCGACGACTGTGGATAACGTTACTGGTGGTAGGCCTAACAACAAGGGCGGTTTGACGCTACAGGTAACAGCCAATCAAACTACTGTCGTTTTAACAAAGAAGTAAGGCAATAATTGGCCTTTTTCCATCATTCTGTAAGCAGCCGTGATCTGATTTTATGCTGCACAGGCACGAGTCTGCGAACAGCAGGGCACAGTGAGAAGGTGGAGGTGTGCAGCTCTTCATCCAACAGCTCACTGTGGCTGCTCCTCACTCTTCATTACTCCCTGGCTGCTATATTTTCATTACATCATTGCGTACTTTAAACTTGACAACGGAACTTTGTCATCAAATTGGAATATCAACTAACTAATTAATGCTGTTTTTATAAGGTACTTGCATTATAAGAGGGGAAGAAAGGCCTTCACCGCTCCTTACCTCCAGCTAGAACAGTGACGGTTTAAAAAAATATTTCCCTCAACTGGTAACTAGTCTTTAAGCCCAGGGAAGACATGTGTTGACATCAGTCACTGGGCTCTTAATGCCAGCTCTCTTCAGTCGAGACGGCAGCATTATGGTTAGCTGTCACGCAGCCACAGAGGTCACTGATCTTCCCCTCTTCCTCTTTGTTGACCAGGTCTTCACGCTCGGACTATGGCTATGAGGAGCGAGGCCAGGGTGGAGGCAGAGGCAGAGGCAGAGGCAGAGGTAGAGGAGGAAGAAAACTTCGGGCCACAGCCTCTGTGCAGACTGGAGGTATGTATCCTGACCGCAGTTTGGCCCTTGTTAGAAACACTGCATTAAACTGCATTTAGTAGAAATGTAATCTCCCATTTTCTGTCTGACTGAGGGCCTTGTTTGGGGGAGCAAGTTGCCTGTTGGTGAAACAGGCTGGGTCAACATCTTCACATTTTATTTCTTATTTATAACTCTATAGCTATGACATTCTCCTCTTTATCTAAACGTGATTGTGATTTTACATGTCAGTCTCATGTCTTAAATAAGCGCCTGAGTCACGACTGCAATCGAACTAGGTCGGATTTAGAAACGTTTCCATAACAACACAGCTCAAGTTTGAATTGAATGGCGTCAGATTAACCACAGCTGCACAGTGTTAAATACACAGAGAGATTAAATGTGTTTTCTTCTGCTTTCTGAGATCAATGTAAGATTTTTAGTTTCCATTCACAATGAAAATAAAAAACAGTCCAAATGACCAAACACTGTGAATGAGCCAATTCTGAGTTGTCAGATGAGTCTATAAAATGTGTCTTCAATGTTTTTCACCTTTCGGTGTGGGACAAAAGAGGAAAAAACTCACAAAACCACAGTAATCTCCAGACCATCAGTCTAACCACATTCGAGTTTAACTTTCATCCATGTCAGCTGCTTACAGTGTGAGTATCTGTCTGGCCAAAGACTTTACCTGCAGCATGTGAATAAGTCTCAACCTAATGTCTTGCCACATTGAACTCTGCTTGGGCCCCGGTGAACTGTAGACTGGTTCTATGTTCAGTTAGTTGGTACTTTGTACACGCTGCCAGCCTAAGTTTTAAAATCCATCACTGATGCAGTCTGAGAGAACAGACGACACTCTTCTTCCTTGACTTATTCTGCAGCGGTGACACTGTGAACCAGGGGCCAAATATAGTGTGAGTTTTGCAGCATAAAACCTTATTAAAGACTGCCCTGGCTTCACCCAACTTGAAATGTACCTACTTTCCTTGGTTAAGACCAATGGCAGGACTGTTCCTAACAGGCCTACCCAACGAGGTTTGCAGTGAATGAATGCTCGTCTGTCTCTTGTTCCAATGTCTCCGCATGCAGCAATGTGGAATTAGTGCCAGTGACATCAAGAAGCTGGAGGACGCAGGTTTCCACACCATCGAGGCAGTGGCCTACGCACCCAAGAAGGAGCTGCTCAACATCAAGGGCATCAGTGAGGCCAAAGCTGACAAAATCCTAGTAAGAAACAGCAGTCCTCAATGATTCATGAGGTCTGCCTGACTGTCCTGGTGCAGTACCAGGCTTCTTGTGGGGATGAAAATGGACATGGGGATATTTGATGTCTGTAGTGTTTTCATCAGATTCAGTGATCTATGAAAAGCTTATGCCAAAGGTGATGTTATTCTGTTATATTTCACACCAAATTTGCAGATATGTAGCTGTCATTTCTCCAAAACCATTGAATAAATCTGACAAACAGACCATGCAGCTGCACAATTATGCTTCATGACCCAGTGCTTAGTTTTGAATAGTTGTTATTGAAGTTTCCAGAGGCCACACCATCATTTTAATTAGTTGTACTGTGCCTTTCTGCTCACTTCTTTTGATTACAGGAATCTGTTTGTGTCACACGTGCTGCTACACTGTAATGCCTCAGGAAATTTATGACTGCTGCTGTGTCTCTGTACGTGTGCAACAAGAAATATACAGAAATTAAATCCAGATTTCCACTTCAGGGCAGTATTCAGTAGAACACATTTTAATGGGAAGCAATTTGACTGTCTGGAGTTTATGAAGTTCCGAGTCTGAATGATATTGGCAGTCTGTTGAACAGTTAGTGCTGTATGTTGACTGCCTCTTTCTCTTCAGACCTGTAAGTTAGAATTTTAAAAATGTAAAAAGCAGTTTGTGTGTTCAGCTCTATGTCTCCTGCTTTATTAGTTTCTCTGTCAGCCACATAAAATGTTCTGTATTTAGTCATTCTATAGCAACTGTCGTTTTATTTGTCCCTTCCCTCTCAGGCTGAAGCTGCCAAACTTGTGCCTATGGGTTTCACCACAGCTACCGAGTTTCACCAGAGGAGAGCAGAGATCATCCAGATCTCTACAGGCTCCAAGGAGCTCGACAAGCTCCTGCAGGGTTCGTACATCATCCAGACAGGCAGCCTGCTTATCAGTGCTTAGCTATGTAGGAAAACGGACTGGCCCAAAGCCCTGTTCTGAGGTGGACGCACCCCAGAGAACATTAGTGATACAACTCACGATGTGAAGGGAATAATTACAGATGGGAGAAGCCATCAGCTTGCTGCATCTGACTTGTGGTTCCTCCTGCAGGTGGGATTGAGACGGGCTCCATCACAGAGATGTTTGGAGAGTTTCGGACGGGGAAGACCCAGCTGTGCCACACACTCGCTGTCACCTGTCAGGTAGAGTCCAGACTGCCTGCAGAGAGAGACCGCCTCAGGGCTGTCAGGAGAAGTGGTATAATGGAACATGATAGCATCTGTTTGTAGTGTAGACTGCTGATAACATGCATCTTGCATCAGTTTTAGTTGATAAGCACCATAACAAATATACAGAATAAAGTGACATACTTGGATTGGTTCTGATTAGTATTGACTTGTTACTGTCCTCTCTGTGCACAGCTGCCCATTGATCAGGGGGGTGGAGAAGGTAAAGCCATGTACATCGACACAGAGGGAACCTTCAGACCTGAGAGACTCCTCGCTGTGGCCGAGAGGTCAGTCAGCACATTTCCTTTCCAGCTTTAACTGTTTTTCTTCAGCTCTGAAAGATTAGCGCTCAGCAGTTGTTAGTCCAGAATTGTTGCTCAACACACCCACACTCTGCACTGTTGTAACATGCTTTTGTTGTTATTGTAGGAAAATGTTCTGTGAAGGGAAAAAGAAAATCTCAAAGTTAAAAAGTTTAGAAAGTTGGGGGAAAACGAATGTGGAAAGACATGTACAACTAGACTTTTCAGTGCTGGTCATTTCTTATACTGTCATTCTGTCTGTGTGCATCCCTTCATATAGAAGGAACACTGTTTAATGTCATGTGACCTCTCTCTGCTGTCAGGTATGGGCTGGTAGGCAGTGATGTTCTGGACAACGTGGCCTACGCCCGAGCCTTCAACACAGACCATCAGACCCAGCTGCTGTACCAAGCCTCTGCCATGATGGCTGAGTCCAGGTCAGGCAGCGCAAAGAGTCTGTGTGTGCTCCCACAGTAGTAACTTGTGCTCCACATGCTGATGTGTGTAACTATGTAGAGCGTTTCCACATTAAATGGAGGAAAGTACCTGCTGCACTCTTACACTAATCATCACTCATCAGACCCTGTTTGTGAAGCTTTACTGGTCTCTAAGTAATGCCTGAGTGTGGATCTAACCACTGCAGCCCTAACTGCATACCTCCTGTATCAGCATCTTGATTGTATCCAATGACAGCAGTTATTCGTGGTGACATGTCTGTATTAATATTCAGGATAACTGTGCAGGCTGTAGTGGGTATCCCTGCAGCTAACACACTCTCTCACTGTGTCAGGTATGCTCTGCTGATAGTGGACAGTGCCACAGCTCTGTACAGAACGGACTACTCGGGCAGAGGGGAGCTGTCAGCCAGACAGGGACATCTGGGACGCTTCCTGCGCATGCTGCTGAGGCTGGCAGATGAGGTAGGCAGGTGGACTGGGTGCAGGTGTCCTCTCAGAAGACCTCCTGGTTGTCTGGTGACATGTGCTCGGACTGAGCAAAAAGTATCCCAGAATGTGTAGAGCCATTCAGATGTTCTGTTCAGTCTACACAGTCCAGATAATGTGATCCATGTTAGTCCAGGGGGGGTTAAATGTGGTGTCTCTAACATGAGTATTTTTGCCTGCCTCAATCCTGTGTCACAACAGTTTGGCGTTGCCGTGGTGATAACCAACCAGGTGGTAGCACAGGTGGATGGGGCAGCCATGTTTTCGGCAGATCCCAAGAAACCAATTGGAGGCAACATTCTGGCTCACGCCTCCACCACACGGTGAGTGATGCAGCGTGTTTATATTCAGCCTTACACAATTGTTGGAAACTTTCAGTTCATCTTTTAATAGACCTTGATAGCAGAGAAGAGTGGGTACACTAAACGGTCAATCACAGCAGCAGGGGTGCTTTGACCACTGCAGCTTGATGGTTTCATGGTTCTAAGGTGACACTCTGATTAAACCTGGTCTCGTCTTTGCAGTCTGTACCTGAGGAAAGGCAGAGGAGAGACGAGGATCTGTAAAATCTACGACTCGCCCTGCCTGCCTGAGGCTGAAGCCATGTTTGCCATTAACGCTGATGGAGTGGGTGATGCCAAGGACTGAGCAGGCAGAGGCAGGAAAGGTTACTGTCACACCTGCTGACTCACTGTTGGACTAAAGTGTTGTCTGCAATGTTCACCCCCACTACTGCCTTCACACAAAGCCTCAGACTGATGCGTATGTGGCCTTATGAGGGGGGTGGGGGTGGGGGTGGGGGTGGTGCCCTCTGGAGCCTTCTGGAGATGGTGCCTTCTGGAGCTCAGTGGTGCAACAGCGAGATGGAACGTTTAGTTTTCTGTAAACGAGGGGCTCTTTTCATACTGAAACACATTGCACTCTACTAAGTCATAATTAGAGATAAGGTCTCCATTCTTTTCTTTATTGAATGCAGTGTGCCTCTGTAGTTTCATCTATGGAGTGGTCAAAAACTGATTTTGTAAAGACTATTTTAAATAGTTTGTGTTTCTGTTAACTTTCTGTCCTGACATGTTTTCTGAGAATGCTGTGGAAACATTTTGTGATGAGAGCATTCCTACAAAACTTTACTTTAATGTCATGTCTCTAATGTCTAGAAAGCTGTTTCATCTCTCGTCAGCTACACCACTCCTGGTTCCTGTTTGTCCTTCCCAGAACTTTCTTTATATAAGCTTCATAGCTAAATTCATTTGTTTTCCTATTAAACAGACGTCTCATTTGTCAGCATCGTCGTCATGGAACAATTTGTTTGTTTGTTGGTCTTCTGGGTGATCACACATGCACATTACTTAGGAAGAGTAGAGTTTAATTAAACACATTCAACTTTACAAGACATAAATACAAAAGAGTTTTATTCAACGTTATGTGACAATCAATGTGGGATCAGAATATTGAGGACATGTAACATGAAATCCACTGTTACCTCACAGCAGTGACTGCAAAATGAACTAGAATAAATTAAAAAATAGAAAGTGCCATTAACATGTTAATCACAAAGTAATCTGCAGCTTCACTTTCACTTCAGAATAATAGGAATGCAAAAGCGCTCAAAGGAAAATGAAGGTAGAAAAATATTAGGATGCTGTTCAGTCACAAGAAAACAGGAGGCTCCATGCATTTTGTGTTTTTACTCCGACGGGTGCAAAGCTTCAGACTGCAGGTGGTGCAGTCCAGGTGCTCTATACTACACCATCTACCGGGGGTCGAAACATGATTTCAAGTTTGAGGTTAACTGAAAGATTTGAGTTCCAAGACTGATATTCTCATCAAAATACTATCATTACATCTACACGAAATGTCATTTATCACCACTAAACACGTGTCAAAGAACAACTGAGATGGACCCAGCACCACAGACTGAGAATAAAGAACTTTCAATCCATAGAGAGAAAGGCTCATTAGATTTATTTCTTGTACTGAGTCCCAAAGTCCCTTAAAGCTCTTAAAACATCCCTGATCAAAGTGGATTACCTGCTCTGACTAATAGTAAAACTGTTCCACTGAACCCTGAACCTGTGTAAGAGGCTTTGGTCCTATCAGTCCCCATGTTGGAACCCACTGCTCTGAGGTACCTCACACTCATTAGTCCTCTCCTCCAAAAATCGAACTAAAACCAGGTTGAACCAACCCAACTACAAACATAAAGGATCGTCCCTCTGGTATATCTAGCCATGCAGATCATTTTATTCGTCCACGTTTGTAGATCTCTGTCTCCGAGATAAAACATGACTGGATACCACAGAGGGAAGTGAAGGGAGATGATATGTTTGTTGTGTAATTTGGGTGGACTGATCCTTTAGATACGCCTGTTGTTAAGACTTTGGTGCTGAAAAACTAAATCTTCTTGTATTTAATCAGTTAAAAAGGCAAACAAATAGTTAAACATTAAAGATAGCATATACATTACAATATAGATACTGACTCAATCAAGCCATATTAAAGTTTGCAGAAAATAAATATAAATCAAACTCCATTATTTCACAGTGACAGTATGACAAGGGTATCCACCAATGAAGCGTCGGCCTGACTAGCCAATCGGTGTCAACGGCTGGGGGCTCCATCTGCTGGATCTCGGTAGGAAATTGTTCAGATTTTTCTGTCAGTTAAGATCAGAAGCTGAGCCTCCAGTTTAGACGTTTCTTCATCCTTGCAAAAAAAAGAAAAGGCAACAATGAAACTACCTGCGTCACGTGCACTTCCTCTAGGGCTGTAAATTCAGACAAAATTCTCATGCAGCTCCATCAGAGAAACTCCTGCTCGGTTTGCTTCTCATTGTAATCTGCAGCACTGAGCTCTGTACACAACTCTCAATACTCATAAAGCTATGATATCGGAAATATTGAAATACATTTGTGGTGAATATCATGTCGAAGTGAAGTGTGCTCTTACATCATTAGTGTTTGTGGGCATCTTCAGAGCCAGCTCCGTCCAGTTTCTGGCCTCGGAGATGTTTCCCAGGTCCTTGTGACACTACGAGTCAACCAACATGACCATTAGTGTTCACAGTCCTGACAGTCACAACCTCACCCCACCTGTATGTAATAATCACTAACTGTTGTTTGCCTTTAACCCTCTGACCCCTCTCCTGTTTGCTCCCTTTTCACCATCATTTAAAATCCTGTTGTTTTCCTGCCTGCATCACTTATAAAATATCTGTATATGAACGGATAGAGGAGAGTGTCAGTGTTCCACAGACATTCTGATGTTATAATGACACAAAATGTACTGATAGTGGAAACAGAAATATATTGTTTTCCTTTTTCTTATTTCTGTTTGTGAGGAAGATGGTGAGTTGTCAACTACAGTTCCCATCATGGTTTGGGCCGTACAAACAGGAAATGGAAAAGTCAGTGACTTAGGTGTGGACTATATTTGTCTACAGTAACAAATCCTTTCTGCACTGTAACCACAGACAATACAGATACAGACAATAATCACCTGGATTACTTTTGATACTGAAAAACGTTTGAGTCTGACGATGATGAGGCAAAATCTGAAGTTTTTCTATAAACATTTAGCCTAGATTAGTACATCAGAGATACCGCCGTTACTGTCACGACTGATTCCAGCAGCTTGTGATTTCTGTGTTCACAACTGACTGACTTATGACCCAAATGGACAAATGTAGTAGTTATACTACACTGCTGTATTTAATAATCAACACAATAAAGCCTTCCAACAGATGAGCACTCAGCATGGCTCTGTGTAGCTGCAGTCACTCTGTGACGGATGGATGTAAAGTCTTTCTGTGGTATCATCTATGACATAACTGTGGGGGGTCAGCGGGTCTGATGGTTTACCTTGGCGATGTAGAGTCTCACGATCTTGGAGAAACCTGGACTGAGTTCCTCTGCCTGGAAGTTCATACGATACACAAGACAAAGATTTAATATGTGACACATTCCGGTTTATAACCACATGTCCATGTAGAAATAATCAATACAAAATAAAAAGCCTGCTAAGGTGAAGACCCGCAGAACGCCAAACTAAGTTCCCCCCTATTCGCTGTTGTGGGTCAGGGGTCCCCTGGTTAATGTGTTACCACAACGCCCCTGGTTTGATTCCAGCCAGGAACCTGTGTTACATGTCATCAGCTCTTCTCTCTCCCTGTGGTGTCTGTGTCTCTGTACTGTCAGACCAGCAATAAAGGCAAAAATACCATAACAAATATTCAAATACTTAATATTATTTAATATTTAAATCAATTTTTTTTTAAATAAAACAGCATGCGACAGGGGACTATTTTAACCTGAATTTATAAGCTTAACCATGGCATACATTGTATTGCTTCTCTTTGTGTAACAATAGGTAGATATCTGTACGATCGAACAAATAAATAACTCAATATATAAAAGAGAAGATCAGTGCAGTTTCTGGGATTACACACACAAACCTAAACAAAGGGCACACTCCCACAGTGATTCAGAGTTCCCACACATTTAAGTAGTTTAAAATAGGTAGGCCTATATAGCGATCATAGGGCTCAGGCTAGGGTCTGCCTCTCTTTTGAGCCATGTATTATATTTGTCATTCAAAAGCCAAACATTATTAAATTAACTTCCCAGGCAACTGCTAGCGCTTGCTAACTTCCGACATTTCAGCCGCCAGCTAGCTGCATACACCAGTGTGTATCACATGATACTAGTGACGTTTCAACGGTCACGCAGCGCAGCACTAGATTTTAAATTAGTAACACAAGAAACATATTTCGCGTAACGTTAGACATGTATTGGAATTTTTATATCTTATATATTTATATTTTAAACAATATGTATTCAAAATGTTTCCAAAACATTCTGTTTATTCCAAACCATTTCCAGGCCTGGAAAATACTTTTTCTAATTTCATAACTTTTCCAGGAATTTCATGACCATGGGAACCCTGCTGATTAGTTCGTCTCCAGTGGCTGTTCCCTGTAGGACCCTCCTCTGGGTCTATACTGTTACAGAGTTGAAAGGAATAGATATGGAGCAGATATTTAACGTGCAAAATCGGAGTGAAGCAGCAGAAATCTCCACAGTTAGTAGTCTAGTACCTTGAGGAAGTTCTCAAGGGCGTCATGCAGTGTGGAGGTGGGGGGGCTCTGGTAGAGGGCAGCAGCCGCCTTCTTCTCCAACCAGTCCAGAGAGGCTACCTGCAGACACACAGACACACCACTGGACTGACGTGCTTGTTCACAGTATTGATGTTTGGATGATCAGGACTGCATCTGATGAGCCCCTTGTCTCACCTCATAGCACCATCTGCCCAGCAGGTAGAAGCACATGGGCTCATCGTCTCTGAGGGCCATGGCGCGGTCCAGATGCTCCTGAGTGGAGAGAAAAACTGTCACACACTCAACGAAAAAACCAAACGATACCCAGCATGTTTCTTTGTTACCTTTAATATGTGGCTGCTCTTCAGTTTGCTATGCATGCTCTCATGCTGGGAGGTCAGTCCTGTCAGCACAGCAAACCTGCAGCCAAACACATCCAGATATAACCCACGGTCACCGGCGGAGAGCCAAATCCTGAATGCTGAGTATAAGTTCAGCGTTTCTTACCATTTGTGACACTCAGCATTCAGGCCGTTCTTCTTTAGGGCCAACTCTGCCTCCTCTTGACCTGCAACACCAGCTCACAGTTCAATGACACAGCAGGTGGAAACAGTCCTATCCAACTGTCCATTTGCACTAACTGAGCAGAATATCTTGTGGCCCTCTTGAGTGAGGTCTGTCAGTGTAGGTCTGTTTTTGCTGGGTCTAGTCCAAACTCCTAGGTCCCTTCAATTGCTCGGGGTGCGCTCTGTCTGCAGTGTTGTTTTTGCCACAATCTGCGTGGACATTGGGGTATATTTTGAAAAGGTGAAGGATCTTCAGACTGGATGGATACTTGCCAGTGTAAATGTAGCTGAACACTGTTATGATCTATGTCTTAACTAAAGTTTCTACATTCCATTTCTATGTGAAATCACAGGAGAGAATTTGATTTAAAGAAGTGGAGAGAAGCACACTGCTGGTTTCCTGCAGTTGTTACTAACAGATTAAACGGTCTAAACAACATCAGCATGGTGCACCAACATGGACGGTCTGGTCAGAATGTTTGTCTGCTACACTGGCAGATAACTTTATCAGGTATCTTTGTAGTGGAGCACTGCTACCAATAAAACCTGTTCTCCATGGAATGAACAGGAACATATGCAGGTGCTCCTACCTTTCAACGCCCAGCCACAATTAGCTGACTTACCTGGGGTTATTCTGGAGAGAAATGGCAGCATGTGCCATGCTGCAGGGCCATGCTTGAGTTCAGCACTTCCAAATGGGTTCGGAATTCTTTTTTAATCCAAATAGGTTTGGTTTAATTTATTTCTATACAGGCTTCTTTGACTGGTGTGTGTGTGTGTGTGTGTGTGTGTGTGTGTGTGTGTGTGTGTGTCCATTACCTTGTTGTGCGTAGGTCTTCTTCTCTTGTTTGTCCTCCGTAGACGCGTACATATCACTGTAAGCCCGAGCCAGTCGCCATAGAAACTCTCTGTTGTCTCCATACTGCCAGTGACGAATCAGAAAAACACCAGTCAGCGTTCAGGGCAATTCATTACTGAAGCACATGTTACTGTAATCAGATTACTTTCCCCAGCCATCTTTGGTCATGAAACTAGCCTGGTTACTGACTGTTTTTTAAGACTACTGACAATGATGGAAATATAAGCATGCAGATCAGGTCTCAACTGTGTAGCAACCGCTGCTACCAGCAGGAGAACACAAGCAACTACTACTATTATATTTATCATAACTATAGTGATCCATCATGACATGACACAGTCTGTAGTTTGTGGTACTTTCCATTTTGATACAACTTGGGTTTTAGAAAATCAATCATACTGACTTGGTACTCGCTTAATAGGAACCAACTTTCATAAACAGGAAGTTTTCATGTTCTATCGTGTCAACAAACACGTGGACTGCTCAAGCCAAGCTGTTTCTATAGTGTTAAACCAAGGAGAGATTCTAGCCAGTCAGAACTAATTACATAGTTTACATAGGTCAGATGTCACACATTGCATGATACATTAGTCAAACATGTATTCATGTTCTATTACTAGTATTCTTGTTATTCAGCACTAACTTGGCGTCATGTGACAGTCGGTCAGTGAGTCCTGTCCTGTCCGTACCTCTGCTCTGTTGTCCAGCAGCAGGCGAAAGCCTTCTGCCTTTAAACGAGCGTCTCCTGTGTGGAGGATGTCGCTCTGAGCCAGGAGGAGAGCCAGCTCCCCACTGGGGACTTCAGTCACCAGCTGCAGCCTCCCCTCCTCTTCCTCCTCCTCCTCCTCCTCCACCACCTCTTCCTCCTGAGAGTCTTCCTGGCGGAGGGTGAGGACAGTGGCACAGCTCTTGTCCTCCTCTTCCTCAGACTCCTGCTCAGGCTCCTGCTCAGCCTCCTCTCTGTCCGTGTCACGATCGGTGTAGTCTGACTCAGCGTAGGCCGTCGAGTACCTGGGCAGATGTGGAGGATCATGGGGTTTTATTTTGCTGTTCAAAGTTCACATTTTATTGATTTATGATTACTCCCGCTTTATTTTTCAGTTCTCTGCACATTTAAAGGATAAGTTCCCTTCTCTCTTTTCCCTCCGTGCTGATAATTGGTTTTATTGGCTCAGGTTTTGAGAGATCTGTCTCCGAGATGTCTGCCTCCACCCCAACACAATGGAGGAAAATGGAATTTAATACATTTTATATAGTTTATTCTTTGGTAGAAAGTAGTCTCTATGAAACTGTTCAGTGTTCAGGACACAAGTTGGGGTCTGATTCTGTGTCTCACAATCAACACAAGGACAAGTAAAGTTCAAACTACTGGCATGGCGATAACACATAGGTAAGCAGAAAACAAGAAATATGTCATTGTGTGTTGTATTAGAATTACAGTAGCTTATCGGTTATACTTGTTCTACAAACAATTAAGCATAAGTATGTTGCTACAGCATCAAGAGCGACATTAGCACTGTGTGAAAGAAACACAGAGGGGCTGCCAACGAAGAGAAGTCAGCCAAAAGACGCAGGTTCGTCCGGCAAAAACCTGGAACCTTCAACAACTTGCTGCGACACAATGCAGCACCATCCCACAATCAAATACATGCACGGGCACATTCCTGGTACATTACATCAACGTGAACGCTGAACTTACAATTATTGTCATTAATAATTTTCCAGAGCAGTAAAATCCTTCCTCATATTATAAAGTACAATCTCTTGGCATGTGAGAAGCCTTCAAACTCATGGGTCTGTTACTCCACCCGGCCTTCCTGAACTGGATTTCATCGTCTCCCCGTTACCTGAAACCCACACCAACGCAGTGCCTTGCATTTTTTCAGCACAGTGCAATTTCTGTTCTAAAACAACCTGTAGGAATAAACTTCAGTCAGTCAGTCTGGTAGTATTAGCCACACATGGCACTACTTACCCTCTACTCTGTGTAGAGATTAACACGAATTAGCTGATTAAGCTTGTTAAGAAACCCATTAAAAATGCCCCCCAGTTGTATAAATCCTGGATCTCAGCCTGACCTGGTCCTGCACAATGTTAGCTCACTGCTGGACTCCCAGGCCAGTACTCCAGGCCACACCAACCAATGACATACCCTCCTTCACTGGTCTCTTCGAACGTGCTGGCCATGCCCTGGCTGGCAGTGAAGTAGATGGAGCTGGAGCCCGTGGAGTCAGTGCGCTCCCTGTGGACGACATGGCGCCGCCGACGTACCCGCTGATTGTCCTCCACTCCCTTTCTGAATGTGGGGGAGGGGGGACACACATACACACCAGTCAAACAACACCAACAACCCAACAGGGTCCAGTCTGATGTTTCACCCCATCCTGCTCATTGTAACAGTCCGCTCTCTTTAGATGCAGCAGCTATGGCCTCATCCCCATTCTGTGGCTTTAAAGTGCTCCTGTAGACATATTACATATTACATGGGCTGGTGTTAATCAGCTCTTATTGTGCTATAGGTCTCTGACTTCCTGTCATCAGTTAGTAGCGACTTTCGCCACCATTTCTGAAGTGTTTTTTCTTCAGTTAAATCATAATATTGGCATTTTGATGTTTAATGTTTGCTGTATTTTTTAATGTTTATCATTTATTATTGGGACAATGCTGCATGGTGTGTTTTATCAGTCAGAGATATCTGTAAAGTGTAACCAGCACAAAAACTATTTCCCTGCTGAATACATCAGACAGCAACACAGTCAGACGAAAAGACTCCACACAGTTTGAGCACTCACTTGACATCCTGGATGATCTGCAGGGCGATGTCCTGCAGGCCGCCCCTCAGCTCAGCCACCTCGGAGCGCAGCGAGGTCACGCAGCTCAGCACCTGGTCCAGCTGGTTCCTGAGCTCCAGCTGCTGCTCTGGGGACAGGCCCTGCACCACTTCCTCCACTGCTGCCAGAGCCTGCTGCTGGGCCTCCACCTCTGGAGGGGGAGACAGAACGTGTTAGACATGTGGGTTTGGACTTTTGCTACTTGCATTTGCTATTTAGTTAATCTTGTACCCCGATCCCTAACCCTTCTCCCGCCCTCCAAGCATGAACATCCATCCGTCTATTTTCCCCTGCGGTGGCAGCAGGCTGAGAACTTTAGTCCAGACGTCCATCTCCCCACCTATATCCTCCAGCTCCTCCTGGGAGATTCCAAGGTGTTTGTAGGCCAGATGGGATATATAATCCCCCCAAAGTAACTTGGGTCTGCTCCTGGTCTCTTCCCAGTTCGATGTGCTGGGAATAACTTTGCAGGGAGGCATCCAGGAGGCACCATAACGAGACGCCTGAACCACCTCAACGGGCTCTTGTCAATGCAAAAGAGCTTCTTCCAGATGTCTGAGCTCCTCACCAAACCTTTAAGCTCCTCATCTGTGGCCTCTGTGACACTTTAACATGGTGGCGGAGTAGGGAGTGGGGGACAAACTGGTCTAAGAGCGATTCCAAAAACCTTAAGCTACCTCACCAAGATTCACAAGACCTCCTACTGATGAGTGTCCGGCCCTAGTGGCCAGGCTCAGCCTGATGAGTGACATGGGGCTGCAGGCTTGTGGGCCGGCCAACTACCTGCAACTTGCAAGGCTAGGTATAAGGTCATGTGCTACACACCTGGCAGGGGCAATGGCATGCTGACCCCAGGCTCACATCTCTCATTTAATTATATCCAGTTCAAATGTACGGAATAAGTGTTGTTTTTAACAACAGAGATAAGGCTCCTTTTCAAATGTTGGTGTGGTCGGGCTATTTGTCGTTTTCTGGCCAGTAAACTATGAAACCCTGCTCACAAAAAGCCTCATAACAAACAAATATAATCATGGGCTGTGAAATGAAATTTCTCTAACTCAAACAGTGATTACTGTCAGCTGTGGTTCCCCAACTGCAATGCATTTAGGGAAAATACCTCTGACGTTACACATCCTATGACGTTGCTATGTGGTACACATGCTTCATCATCACAAGTGACAAGAAAAATGTTCTTAAATCCCATGAATAAGTACTTTTGATATAACCTGTTATTACACAGTTGGAACCAAGCATCTCTCTCTCACACACACACACACGCGCGCGCTGGTGTCAGTGCCAGGCAGAGGCTGAGAGCAGAACAGAGCCCACCGTTACCCACCCTGTGCATCCAGCGTGTCCCGCTGCAGCAGCACTGCTCCATGGTCCGCCCCATGAAAGAGCCGGGGAGCTGGCTGCACCGCCAGCACCACTCTCTGGGCTTTCCTCCTACTGATCTCTCTGTAAACGATGAAGGCAATCAAGCCCACTCCGGCTGTAGCTCCCACAGCAAGCCCGATCATCCCGTTCCTTCCGAGCGGTGGGTTCATTTCTCCGTAGGTCGTTTATATCTAGCGTTGATGTCAGTTTTAAATGTCACCAACCTGACATGACGAGCTGCGGTGACGCTCAGGATTCCACCCACGTGACTCGAGAAGATAAGGTGGGCACGGGGCACGCTCGCTGCTAGCACGCTAGCCTACTGTCATTAGCCTCTCACTGGCTAATAACACAGTGACGACTTTTAATAAGCTGGACGAAAATACTGAACACGTCCTCCGGGACCTCGCCGTAACGCTGTACTCCGACGGCGCGTTTTAAAGAGAAGTAAAACCAGTCTGTTTACATCATACTGAGAGGTGCGGGCGGTAGTCGACTAGCAGAAGTGATGCTATGAAACATGTATAAAGCAACTCCGTCACATCAGCACCACCCGTGTGGAACGTTATATCTCCTAGCACCACCTATAACGTCAACGAGGCTGGCGCATGGCAAAATAACTTCCGGTTCCAATTTACAAAATAAAACGTGTTGATTTTCACCAGGAATATATATAAGAAATAAATATATATACAGAAAGTGAGGCATTGTAAAAATAAAAATACTTATGAATGTCTCAATTATCACAAATATTAGATAGTATGTGAAAATTATCAAACTAAATCTTAAGTGATTTACTAAATCCAAGGTAGGCCTAGGCTACTTATTATGAGATACAGGTTATGTTAAAATTATAAGATACTAAATCAAAATGATGACTTACTAAGTAAAAAATATGTATATATTTTGAAATATTAGTTCACAATCATGAGATAGCATGTCAAAGTTTTAATAATTTTTACCTTCAGAGGCTCCAAATGCTACTGGTTTGTGGTAATTTCACTAATTACAAATGTACCACTAAAGCAAAATTAAAAACTGAACTAGTAAGGGCTATAAGGTAGCTTCTTAAGGCCTGTCTTATAAAACCCAGTGTCAAAATCATGCTTTAATAGCTTTAATATTGCTGTTGATATTATGCTTACATGGTGCATATTCTTAAACGAATCTGTGTTTAGTCAAATCATCACAAACCAACTGACCTGCAGCAAACCTGAGGCCAGCTGGTATTGTTGAAATTGGGCAACATGTGTTGGGGGATTGTGTATGTGTGGTGCCTCATTAGGGCCCCCCACCCCTTTTTTCCTCCATGGCCCCCTAGTGGCTTAATCTGCCCCTGGGGATGATTTATTTGTGGTGGTTTGTGGTTTATTTATTAATAGAAAGACATACATTAGAAAGTCGTGCTGATCGCATGGTGTCTCAAATTCTTTGCTTTAGGGGAGCATCCATGTTTTCATCCGATTCAACACTCTTCCTGTGTCAGCTTCTCGTATGTGTTCCTAGCTGTGATGATCAGTTGTCAGGATATCATTTTTGCTTAAACTGATCAAGTAGTCAGCTGTGAGATACTACATGTCTGAATACTGACTGATAGGCAGGCAATGAAATGAGCTTGCATGTAAAAAGGAACATATGTCAGTCTTTTTTTTTATGGAAGTCAGTAACCAGATCTTTATCAAAGTGTCTAAAAGGTTTATTTCACTGAGTCAGAACAGGTTCATGTGTTGTCAGTCTCCAGTTGTGCCCACTGTCAAGTTGGAATACAGAGCGAGTACTACAAAAAACTATTATAACTATTATGATATTATTATATAACTATTCACGTCACAGCTATGGAAATAATAAATACACTTGTCAGTAATGGCTACAAATTGACAAATCTATCTTTGTTAATAAGGTTATCAGTGGGCAAAATCTATTGTTGAGAATATTCATGCTCACCTCAGTTATGCTGGCCTTTCCTCTAGTGCCACCCTCAGGACAACAGGGACAAACACAGCCAGTACATTTTTCAGCCCCCTCCATTTGTCTGTCTTTGTCAAATCTTTTATTATGGGATAGTGTCCCTCCATATTTTGAGAGGTTAGGTGAGGAAACCTGTAGAACATGATGGGAAGACTGCATCTCCCATAATGCCATGGGAGTGGCTGGGAACCTCTGCCGAGCCACGTCTCCCCTGGGAACCTGACCCAGATATGCGAGATAGACACAATGGATGAAACTCTGTTTGTTTCTGCTGAAACTGAAGCGTGCCAAGAATGTGTCCAACAGAAAGAACAATACCATGAAGCGGTGAAGTCATGCAGCATAACAGACACCTGCAGGGAGGAAATGGAGATGGTTCAGAAAGTCAAGAAGTGCTATGAGGGTGATTTGTTGGCTCCAAGTCTAAATTACAAAGCACCTCTGAACCATCTCAGCAAGTGAATGTTTATGATCCCTGACCAGCGCTTTGAGAACTTGAAACTGTGCTTAATTTATATAATTTAGTAGATGTTCCAGTCAGGAAATTGAATTTTCTGTTTTCCAAATCCTACAACTAGCTAGTTGTGTGTAGTGTTTAATATGCTGAAATAATACTTAAAGACAGAAGGCTGAAAGTTTTGGAATTAACAAACTGGGCAACCCGGAGGTAGCTAATTTGGAAAACACTGAGAGTGGCCAAACTTTTAAAAAGGGAATACAATTCTAACAAATCTCTTTTATTACTAATAACACGTCAGCAACTTTGTATGGCAAGGACTCACCCAAGTTATTTTGCAACATATTAAAGTGTAAAACATGGAGTGATATTAACATAATGTTGCTGAAGTTCAGCATGTATCTTATTTAGATACCTATCCCTAAAAGTTTTGCTAGTTTTGATGAAATGGTATAAATATGTGGTTTCTACTTAAACTATGTAACCTTTGGCTCTCTCCAAAAGCCCACTACCTATTTAAACATGGTTTTTGCATTAGGCACAGTAGGAATAAAATAAAGGGTTGTTCGCAAATAAAATATTAGATGCCCATTTACAAACTTTAGGCAGAAAATTATGTAAAATATAAAATATTAAAAACAACAAGGACCCTAAACCTGACCTTTGTGGATTACCAGTTTGGTAGTGAACATCATTTTTAAAGGTGAAAGTGTGGATTAAATGATTCTAATAATGTTTGTATGTGACGACAAGATGATCTGGTCATACAGGAAGTTGGAGTAAATAATCGACTGCATTAATCACAATATGAAGCAGGAGATAGTTCATGTGATTACATTTTGAAAGTAACCACATTGCTCTTGTTTGTTTAGAATCAGTGAGGCCAAGTGTTCATAGTAATAAAATGAGTCCACTGGATGATCACTGTGCACATGGGGACGCTCTCTCTGCTCTCTCTCTAAGGAAGCAACATGCAGTTGGCCTTGGGAATCATAAGATTAGATTGAAAAGTCCAAACAGTTCTACTCAAGCTTAGACCATATAGTTTGGATTGAAACAATCTCCCCTGTCATTTCTCTTTAGTCTCCTAATAAATGAACAGAAACAAATACAGCATTGGTTTTTCCTCTTTTACACCTGCATTTGGAATTGTTTGTGGTCTAATTGGAGCATAATCTTCCATTAGGTCAAAGTTAATTGATCAAAGGTTCAGGGTGAGAATGATATTCCCCTGAGGTATGCAGTCAGACCAGTCCAGTGTTTCAAAAAAGATTTAGGACTGAGTTGGCTGTTCCTACACAGGACGTGCTCAACAGGTTATCATCTTGCACACACAAGATTTCATTTATATCATATTATTGATTCATATCAATAATTACAGTCTACAATTTAAAAACTAAACTGCTACAGGAACTTTAGGTTCCTGTATGGAGCCCCGAAAGCCTGAAGATATATTTTATATCTACACAAGATCAATTTCTTCTGCAAACAAAATGATACTTGTGCACACAATATATTAGGCTAATATCTTCTGCGAACAAGATCCATATCTTGTGCTCACAAGTTAATATCTTGTGAGCAGATAAAAATATCATCTTTCAGGACTTGGGAGGGCTCTATAATCCCAAGAGGGCAGTGTAGGCTAAGGCTTCAACACTTTTGTATAGACCATTGGCCTAAATGAACTTTTAAAGTATGAACCAATAAAACAAAAAATCAGACTTTATTTTTGGTGTTCGTCAGTAGCTTAATTTTGAGGGGTGGGGACGGACCAGAGACCACTTTTATGACCACAGTACTTCCAGGATCTTACGGCCCGGTTGGGTGTCATTAGACCGGGGCCGTGGTCTACAGTTTCTGGCCGTCCTCCTCTGTGTTTCTCCGCCCTCTCCTGTTTATAAATGAGGCGAACAGCATCCAGCAGCCAGCGGGGTTAGCTGACAGCCAGACGCTGCTGAATGAGCGTAACATGGCGGAGAAAGGCAGCGAGCAGCCGCAGTCCACCCGCTCCGGGTCTCCAGCAGCACCGCAGTAGAGCTGGTTTGTGTGGGGTCAGGTCTCTGGGTACACAGCGAAGGCCCTGCTTTCTTTCTTTCTTTCACACCACGAAACTGTTGGGAAGGAGCCAAGAGACGAATGTGAAATGAGCCAACACGCAACAGGTAGGAGAGACAAGTGCAGCAGTGCACGCGACCAGCTCCTTCATCCGCAGTGACTAATGTGGCGCTAAATGAAATGCTGTATTTCACTGTCAAGTTATTAGAAATGTAGAATGTCTTCGCACATTCGTCTTAAGCACTTTCTAGGCTGCTGCTCATCAGCCAACTTTTTCAGAGGCGGTGAGGAATCGGCCGGACCGGTTCCCCCTCCTCCTCCGGTCGTACAGGTCGGAGTGTTGGACATTCTTTCCATCAAAATAACTCTTTTCCTCCAACCTTCCAGACCAGGAGTCGGGGCAGGAGTGTGCCCCCTCCCCGCCGCTGCCTGCGGATCATGTGCTCAACTCTGGCGCTGTGCTTCTCCCTGGTAGCTACTAACACACACTGCTCTGCCTGTCCTTCTACATGCTGTTAAATAGACAGTACAGTCCTTTGGCTTACATCCAGTGGCCAGCTTGGCTAGGAATGAAAGTGCTTATTAAGACTTATAGAGTTTATCTCAACAGTGTTGAAGTGACAGATAACTTTTCTGGATAAAATATTGAGATTGACAATTATCACTTTTAAGTGAACTTAAAGTTTAGAACTTAAAGTGAAATTTAAGTTCTATTGGCAAGATTGACACCAAAATTAATTGAATTAAATGCCAGTGCGTGAACTGGATTACTTTGTCCTTAACTAAATCTGCATACCAGATAGAATAGTTTGCCAAACATGTCTATTTTTCCCCCGTGAACCATGTAAATGTTAGACACTGTGTGTTATCTGTCTGTGCAGGTGCTTTTGATCAACATGGCTGCCCTTTGATCGTGTTCCCAGTGGACGGACAAGCCAAACTCCCCTCAGAACTCAGCAAAGCAGAAGTGGTGGATTTCATAAATTACTTTCTGTGTCTGCACAAGTACGTGACTCAGACGAGCTGTGTGTGTGTGTGTGTGTGTGTGTGTGTGTGTGTGTGTGTGTGATGTACTGATGGTTGGACGTTCTCTCTCCACAGTAAGAAGCAGGAGAAGGAGAGTTTGGTGTCAGTGGTGACTGATCTGAGGCATGCCTCGCTCGATACCACCAGGTTCATCGCTGAGACTCTGCTTCTGCTTGAGGTACTGTAATGGCACAGTGCAGTGCGGTACTGCTGGGGATGCTGGCCTGCAGCATGTTTCCAATGAGTGCTCTGAAACTAGATTTCCTCCACATGCAGAAAGTCCACCCACTGTAATGGGTCAAAACATGGATGGTCCTTTAGTGAAGGCTGGTAGTTAGTAGCCTGACCATGGATGTATCACGAGAACTGGATACTGGATTCTACTCTTGTTAACTCCCATGAAAGTTGCTCAACCAACACATAAGCCAAAACATGTTCTCTCTTCCTGGCTTGCTTCCATGTTGTGCGGCACTCTGCACGACATCTCCCCCTGGCCTTGCCCGCTCAGTCCCGACGGCTTCACGGGGGTATTGCGTCACATGCAGCTTGGCTCTAGGCTCTTAGAAAGTTTTGAAAATACATGTACATCCAATTGACTGATCCTAAGCCCTGCCTTTGTACCATCAATGCACCAATCACAGCTCAGCATGAATTAGGATGTCAGTCGTCTCTCTGCTTTAATGTCTGTGCTGCTCGTGCCTACATTTAAGCTGTCAGTAAGACTTAAAGGTTCCCTGTGGACTTTTAGACCTCTAGTAGCGCTATGGAGCTGTTTCTCTATGAGGGGGGTCCCCATTTTGTTTATCTCGTGCACACACACGAGGGTGATGTGGTACACACTCTGTCCTTCAATCTGTCCTTAAAGCTGCACTGGGTACTGTAACATTGCATGCTGGTAGCCCTAAAAAGCAACAAGGGGTACCTGTAATATTTTCACGTCAGTGTCCAGAAATGCAGCACCCACTGCTCATTGTATTGAACGAGGAAGGCTCACTCACTGCTGGCTTTAGCTCAACTTTTAGTTTGTCATTTCCTGTGGGCAGAGAAAAGTACAACTCCAACAGCAGAACTGAATTTGGGCTGTTGTCCTGAAGAGAGCATCCCTCTCTGCTGCAGAAAGGATGAGAGCAGTATTTTTCTCTAATAATCTTGCATATTGCAAAGTATTGTACAAGTTCAGTTCAGAAACCTGTGGGCTCAGGGTTTATGTGACACGGCAGCTTGGTGTTTGTGTCTGAATTATGCACGAGCAGGACTCGGAGTTGGTCCTCTGCACACATGTGCTCAACTTGTGATTGCCCTCTTGACTAGAAGACTTCTTTCTTGCAGCATAAAGTTATGCAACATTTGTTGTATTAATTCACAGAGCTGTAGTCTGAGCTGAAGTGTGATACCAAGTGCGTCATGGATGTGGTGGTCCTAGTGGAATTCCTCTGTGTAGGGAGAAGGGGGGCGGGGGTCACATGCATGGCTGCTCACATGCTTGGTTATTTAATAGAAAAGCCTCAGTGAAATGACATTAAATGAGCACAATTATGTAGGGGATGCTGCATTTTTGGATCCAGATAAGCTGTTCTCCACTCAAGAAGAAAAAACTTTTATAGTTTCTGTGGTCTTAGTTGCTGGCCTGAGCATGCATAGCAACATGTTTATTCATTTTATTTTGTAATTACAAACTGCTGATATAGGGAAAAACCTAACCCATAATTGCCATTCAGTCTTAATTTATGTGTGTGGTGGTCCATCTGACCCTGACATGATGTGACCTTTTGATATCTTTGTGTTTTTTTTTCTTTCCAAGAATGATGGATTTATTTTAAAGATGCATTCATTGATTGATAACAAGCTAACAGATGCACGCACAGCCATCGTCCTATCACTGGAATATACCCAGGAACAGCGCTGGGCTATGAGACTGAGGCAGAGCGTGCAACTGCCCTGAGGCCCATGACCCCAATTGGTCCAAAAAGTCACACTTTCACTGAAAGTCAGGGGTTTTTGGTAGTTTGATTTACTGCAGATTCGTTAAGGAACTTTAACACACCATAAAGCTCAGTTGGAATTGCAGGTCGTGTGTTGCCTACTGACCACAAAGTCTCTTTTTTTCTTTCCAAAAAAAATCATTACAAATTCATTCAATACGATTCATGTGTGGGGAGTCAGCAGAGGCCCAGCCAGCTGAGCCAGGGAAGGACCCTAGTGCACATGCTCTGTGGGCCCATAAAGTGGAAGCCTGAGAAATGTGTGGCATGTGGGCCCAGTGAGAAAATGTCCTTGATGATGTCATCAGGGTAATCTGGGCTTGGATTTGAACACTAGCTGTTTTTTTTGTTTGTTTTTGTTTTGTTTTTTTGTTCATTTTTACGTTTTAAATGAACATGTCTTTCAAGCTCCACACCTCCAGACAGAAACATGCTGTTGGCTGTATTATGGGTAATATGGGGTCCAGTGGTTTTGGAGCTTGACCTATCCTCTGCTGCTTTTGACCGTTCTTTAATCTGTCCCAGTGTTGTCCTTCAACTTTATGGAAGTCAAATACGTCTGATTCAGCAGCCTGAGCAAACCCAAGTCATGTGATTCAATGTTAATATAAAAAAACTACTGCTATGCTAATTTTTTTTTCGTTGGCCTTTCTTTTCTAGCTGCACAAGCGGACAATCCACAGTGTGTACATAATTCAGCCCAAAAAGAAAGATGTTCTCAAGCTGTTGCTGAAACTCCTGGCTCCGTCAAAGTCTTACACTGCCTCTTTCAAGGTGAATCAAATGACACGTACTGTACCCCTGGGTGTGTTTTAAATTTGACTCCAGTAGGCGACACTCATCTCATCTTTTTGCAGAAAGTCCTCCTGAAAGAAGTCTCAGAGCTCTCCAACTACATTGACCGAAGCCAGCTAACGCCGTCGTTGGGTGGCTACCTTATTTACTGTCACCAGAGTTGGGTTGCCTTCATTAAGGTAATTTATTTTTGGTAGCTCTTCTTTTGACTGCGTCCATAAGTACCACTGGGAAAACTGTTGGTGTCTAGCAGCTACGGCTAGTTTGAGCCTTTATCCTGGCCGTACGTAAATAATAACATGACAAAGTAGGAGATGGTGTATCTCATAAATATTGTTGGAATCAGTTCAGCAACATAATGTTAAATCTGTCTAGAAATGTGAGCTGTTGTAAAACAGTACTGTACATTACTTGGCCCTAGTTTCCATGATTTTGGGCCTTGTCAACTAGTTAGCTAACCTAACTCAGCTAATGTAAAACAGCAAAGTTAACAAAGGGGGTGGAATTTAAAATAATTAACATTACTGTATTTTTGTTGCAATCTTATTTGGGGATTCTTAAAATCAATTTATTAAAAACATAGTACATTTTAAAGTTACTTTTTTTCAACTTTAATGTAGGACTTTATGTGAGATTAGCTACTGTTTTGGTGACCGTTGGCTGACCAGATTCTTGGTTAACAAACTGGATCTAGACACTAGAGCTGGGCGGATGATTCCGAAGCTTGTTTCACTCCTGTTGTTGTGTCAGCTGAAGACTACCTGATGACTGATGACGACCAAGGCTTCACACGCCACTGCTGCTTCAGTCTTTCAGTTTTGCAGCTAAACTATGTGTTTGGCACATTACTGGGATAAGAAGATAAGATGGGGAATAATTGAGAAATATGGCGATGTACAGGAAGACATAATGTTGGAATTTGAAGTATAAGAAGCAAAAGTACGAGACATAAAGATCAAATCGGTGATATCTGCATCAGTATTCTCTATTCACCTATAATTATTTGACAAATATCCTATCATGAGCCAAGAGATGATAATAATATTCAGTAAATATATGCAATAAATTAGCATCCCTCCATAAGTCAACTATTCTGAGCAGTTCTGTTTGTGAAACGCATAACAGTGATTCAAAGCACAGCCTTTGAATCTGCTGTCTTATGATCAGTCAGAGGGCTTAACACAAAGTAACATTGTCCTGCTCTCTCAGCAGCTGGAGAGTGTGTACACACACACAAATACACCCTCACTATATTTGTGTGCTACTTCAGACGTAAGCAGTTTATCTGACGTACAATACTACAGCCAAAATATTTATTCTAACTACAGTAAATACTGCGTCTCTGTGATGGAGAGCGTGCTCCGCTCACTCCGTCAGGAGAGGTTTTCATTTGTGAATCCATTCATGAGATCCGTCCCAGCCGGCCTCTATTGTCTGTTACCTTGGTGAAGCTTGTGCGAATGCTTCGCATAATCAGCTGACCTTATTAGCAAGTGAAAGGAGCCCCTCTTTCCATTACATTATACATTCAGTCATGTTCAACTGGGGCATTTAGCCCTGATGACAGTGTTCATTAACTATGGCAGCTCTCTGCCTATAGGAGACCTATTTAGGATGCATCTACTCAATCCCCACTCCTCCTACGTTTAGGTTGAGTGTTGAGCAATTACTGCAACTTCCTTTTGAGCATCAATCAGAGCAGCTTTACAATCAGTCAGCCTGATTTATTACAAGAATTATAGTTAGACCAGAAAGGTGAGTGTAAATCATGAATTTAAAACCCATGCTTAAAGCTAATAAAAAATTTAAAAAAATTAAAAAAAGTCCTCGTTTACAGCACAATAGCAAACCTAACATGGACCATCTTGGTCTTGTTATTATGATGTGGCATTTTAAGTTGCCTCAGGCTCTGTGCTGCTGCTTGCAGGAGATTGATGCGTTTGTCCAGGAGTTCCTGTCTGTGGTCCAGCGGCTGCCCTCATGCATCTCCACCCTGCAGGCTCTGTCCAGGCTGCCGCTGCCCTCCACCTTCAGCGAGCTCCAACACTTCTGTTCCACCAACGAAGCCAAGTTCCAGCAGCTCAGGAGGTCAGGCTACTTCTCAGACAGTTGGACAGCTGTGCACCGGGGCCTCCCACTCCTCTTCTAGATAGAGCCAGTTTGTGCTGGTCTGAAGTGTGTAGTGCACACCCCTGTACCATATCTTTAGTTTCATGTCAAATTCTCTCATGGGCTAGCCTTCCTTTCTCAAAACTACAATTGATTGTGGAGTTTCTGAAGAAAGCTTCTTGTTTCTGGCCATTTGGAGACCATAAAGGAACCTGCAGAGGCTGCTGTTTCAGATACTCAAGTAGCCCATAGAAGGCCAGTTTTATTGTTTCTTTAAACAGCAAAACGGTTATCAGCTGTGCCAACACGACTGTACAAGGGTTTTCTAAAGATGACTTAGTCTTTCAATGAGATCATTTAGGATCATCTAACAGGAAGTGCTGTTGGAACAGTGTGGAGTGATGGTTGCTGAAAATCAGCCTTTTCCAACAATAATAGTTATTTGTGTCTAGACTGTATTTCTGATCACTGTAATATTGTTTGCGTGTATGTTTTGCTGTGCAGGGAGCTGGGGCTGGATGAGCTGCTGAGGCACTGTGAGAGTGTGGTGGAGAAGCTGCGTTACCCTGATAAGGAGCCGTGCTACCAGGCGATGGCTGGCACTGCCCTCTTCACCCACACCGCCTTCGAAATGCTCCAGAACCACAGCAGGTACTGCAGGCCCCCAGCCCCCAGTGCTCAGCCACAGAAGAGTACTGCCTGCCTTTATCTTAATCCTCTGTACTAACACCTCCCACGCACACCATACAACAGTGTTGCACAACGATAACATGAGTTTAACTAGAAAGGTTTTTGAAGGCTGAGAATGTTGTTGTTGATGTACACAATCATAGCTGACATTTCTCATCAAATGTGAATATTTTTGTGGCTCCAAATCACAATGCTTTGCTCTGGAATTGTCTGTGTGTAAAGCTAGAAAAGCATGAAAGAGCATTTAGACCTTATTTACTGAAGAAACTCAGGGATCCATCTTTGCATTTAATAAAGGCTTTTCAGTCAGTCCAATCATTTTGGTATTTGTAGGTGTTTGGGATAAAGCAACCACTAACTGGCATACAGTATGTTATAATATGAGTTGACACCAGCTATTAGTTAAAGGTCTCTTTCTGATTTTACAGGATAACTGCAGCTGTGGACAAAGTGGAGCTGCTGTGGCAGCAGGCCTTCTCTAAGGCCCGTCTCCAGCTGCAGGTGTTCCAGCTGCGACAGGACGCCCTGCAGGTGAGTCTGTGGACTCAGTTCTGGTCTGAGGGTGCTTGCACACTTAATCTGTTGCTGTAAGCTGTGGTGCATTTGGGCAGGTGTGAAAGCCGTTAAACAAACTCTAGTGCGGACTAAACAACAGGGCGAGACCACCTGAGGAGGAATCTGGTGCAGTTTGTTTGTGGTCTGAAAGCAGAACGGACTAAAAACATGATTGTATGATAGGTGATTTTAGCATGAATTAAAAAGCCGCTCTATCAGTTTTTCTGGCTGTGAATTGTCAAGGTAGTGATCTTACAAGTAATCTGTATATATGTATTTATGCAAAGACATGCAGGTTAACTGGTGACTCTAAAATACTGCTCTGTTTTCCTCTTTAACAGCGTTGCATTGGTGTTTTTAATGGAAGATAATCTGATAATGTTGCTGTGACTTGCTACTGTGATTAATTCTTGTGCTTCTCATTGGATCTTCAAGGACTTTAACTCTCACAGTCCTTCCATTAAAAGTATGGTGATGACCTCATGATTGTTTGAGACCTGTAAAATGTCTGTTCTCTTCTTATAGCAAGTAGCCGTAGTTAAAATGTCAGACTATGAGCTATGAACTGAACGTGATGACTTCCTCTTACAGGTCACAGAGCAGATTGAAACACTTCTTGAAGACAAACTCAACCCTTACAAAATAGAGATTGCCAAGGATCTTGTGAAGGCAGAGATGTTGCTGTCTGAATTTGAGGCATTCATTCACACTCCTGCTATGGTACTGATGATACTTTGGTTGATTTGTTCTGTTTCTTTACTTCGTGTAATGTATATTCTTAGAGTCCTGTAAGTGTCTTTTTCCTGCCTAGATTGGATATCTAATAGCAGTCACGTATCCACTCTCATTATCAGTGTGAGTACAGTTGTACACTTCCTTTATAAACCCTCCTCCCCCCTCCCCACCAGGCACTTGTTCGCTGTGCTGAAGATGTGATCCACACGTTAGCGGAGATCCTGCCGTTTGATGGTCAGACCAGGGAGCGCTGGGTTCTGGATCTGGAGAGGCTGAAGGAGAAACTCCACTCTGCCGAGCACTTCATTCTCCAAACGCTCAGAGCAGTTTCCAACTACCATCATTACTACAACAAGGCAAGTTTTCAGCATTGAGGAAACTAAAAAGTGGTGTTTTGCTATAGTCTAGTAGAGACCCATCAACTGCAGTTTTATTTCATTCATCATTTTTAACTAATTTTGCAAATTCAATTAAATTCAGTTTTATTTATATAGCGCCATATCATAACAAAGTTATCTCAGGGCACTTTTTCGAACAGAGCAAGTCTAGACCGACTCTTTATATTTACAGAGACCCAACAGTTCCCACCATGAGCAAGCACTATAAAGCACCAAATAAAAATTGTAAGTACAATCTTCTTCCAACATGAGGATTTGCAGCTTTTCTATAGCCAGGTTTCCATCTAAATGTAGCGCAGGTTTTAACCAAAATCTGCAAAAGAAAATGCAAATGAATGCGCATATCTATCCACTAATGTGCAATTATTAGGAGTTGGTTTATTGAGAAACAGCCAGTGGCGCTAATTTTCAAGTCGGGTGCCACCACTGCAGAAGAAGAGGGCGCAACAAGACGACGTTATGAAATGAGCGCAATCAAAACTTAAACCGTGAAAAACACTGTAGAAATCATGCTGGAAACATGCCATTATGTTTGTAACCTTCTTCAAATTAATATATGCAACGGTCTCCTCAAATCTGGTGTGTTTCTCATGTCTTCAGTGGACGTTTAAGTCACATGCTTTATGTACGTCTTTAGCCATTGCACTTTGTCGCATTTTGCTTTTATCGATACACCAACTTTTCCACCTCCATCCAAGCGTAAAAACGTTTTGTTTTTTTTGGCGTTTCCACTCAGGTTTTTTATGCGCAAATTTGAAAATGCACTTAAAAAGAGGTGGATGGAAACTGGAAACTATATCTCATAAACTGGATGCCTTTTGGATAAACAAACATTTTCTTTTTAAGAAAAATCTATTTATTTATAAATTGTTTGCATGAGAGATGTTTTATTTGAGTTGCAGTTTTAAGTTGAAGCACTTAAAGCAGTTGAAGTGGAAGCATTGAAAAGAGCTGAGGTGTCTGTTGGAGTGAAAGCATGTTTAGTTTCAAGTCGAAGCCCTGTAGGCAGTTAAACTGTCGGCTGTCTAAGCCATGCCAACAGTTGAAATGTCACTTGATGAGTAAGAACTCAAAGCAGATGAACTGTCTGATGAAGGATATGGGATGAGATGTCAGATCAACTGACATTTCAGTTGCTTTTATTGTTACTAGTTCAAGTTGAAGCACTGGAGATTGTTGAAGTGTGTAAATAGTTAGTATGTAACAGTGATAGCGGGGTCGTTGCCGGGCTCCTCCACCACACAAAATAACAATCGGTGCATCCACTGTGATATGAAAAGTTATTGTGAGTATTGAGGTAAGTTTTCAGTGACCACTGCGGATCGATGCGGCAAGAACATAAGTTGAGGCTGAGGAGATTCTACACGAGACACATTCGCAGGATGTTGGGGTGCTGACGGTCTGCAACAGCCCCAGAGAGAGAGATTTTTTTTTTTTTGTGCTGTTACATCTCTCCTGCTCCCTGTCACCCACCTGCGATATCTTTTGTTTTAACTATAGCGAGCTGCACAAGCTTCCCTGATGTTTTCTCATAATATTTTGTAGTGTCCTATAATTTGGCTGTGCGCCTATTGATCTGTTGTGGCAGGAAGCTTTGGACTGGATTCATCCAGCTTCCAGCAGGAACAAAATAAAGTTCAAATGCAGTTTTCAAGCAGCAGCAGCACATAAAAGTTTTGTGTGGAAGAAAATTGGTCATTGTTAGTTGAAGTGTAAGAGATGATGTCTCCCCTCTGAAATAAAGCATAATACAAAGTTAAATTAAACTACTGTAAACCGTTTCTTTACAAGAATATTTAAATAATAATCACATTGTGGGTGTGACTGTGTGAGCCAATACTGTACATACTACATATCCTGAACCCGTTTACTGTTCCTCTTACAGGCCAGCAGCTGGTACGATCTGGTCCTCTGTGAGAACTTCCTCCAGGAGCTGCTGTCGGGTGTTAATGGAGACGGTGTTTCCACACAGAGGCCAAGGAGGACCTGGGGGACCATCCCTGCATGGAGGCTCAAAATGTCCACTTTCCTGAAGACAAATCCTCCTCCGGATATGGAGGAGCTGGTTCATCTGGCTCATCTGTCTAATGCCATCCCAGATGTTGAGGTCCAGCAGGCAGGCAAGCGGATGTCTCAGCGGTGAGAGAGCACAGAGTTTCATGGCACAAAGAAGAAGAAGAGAAGCCTATGGCTGTCTTTGGATTAGTCTTCTTACAGTAGTTACAGAAGTTTTTAACCAGCAAAGTGCGTCTTTCACATTTATGCATATTAATTTAAATGAAGTCATGCAAATAACTAATAAGTGAAGTTGATAGCACATTTCCCATTCCACATTCCCTTTACTAACCTTCATCCAATTTGAGGGTCAGTTTTGCGTAGAAAATTCTGCCTCCACGAAAAATGTCATTGTGTTCAGGTACAGCAAGAGAAGGCTAAGATTTCTTCAGATACAGGGCATTCAAATAGTTTTCACCATTCCAGTTGCATTCCAGTCTGGATATTTTATCTATAAACTGTTTCTGTGTATTTACTTCATCAGCACGTGGAGATTGCTCCGTCATCTGCTGATCTGTCCACACGCAAGCTCAAGCACTGTTACGCTCTGACCCAGAGCACTTGTATAACTTGTCGTCCATGTTGGCTCTCTATTAAAATGGTTAAGAGGATGAAGCAAACTTGCTGTTTCCAGAACTTTCAATTATAGTTCTATATCATGATGTGCAATGATATCACGAAACAAAATTACATATGCATACCATGATGCACACTTTATCTGTAGCGTCCACTCCTCCTCCAACATGTTTACTACATGATCTGCAACAATTGGAGACATGGAAAAGTTTGGCTGAGCAGAAACAGTGCTGACACAGACTGGTTTTCTGTGTGCTAAATGTATGCATCCCACTGCTGGGGACAAATGGTTATTGATTGATGTCCATGCCACAAATATATTTTTCTGGGACTGTTACACAGTCACTTTGATATTTTTCTTCATC
This sequence comes from Macquaria australasica, assembly GCA_005408345.1. Taxonomy (NCBI): domain Eukaryota; kingdom Metazoa; phylum Chordata; class Actinopteri; order Centrarchiformes; family Percichthyidae; genus Macquaria; species Macquaria australasica. Next base: position 84,949 of record SEMN01000928.1, on the reverse strand, counting down.
AGGTGCATGACCCTGAGGAAACTCCTAATGTCTTCGGGACCTGTGGCTGTCGGCCACCTCCAGCTGGCCTTACAGTGGCAGTATGAGTTGTTGCGGAGCAGCCATGTAAATAATTCCTCTGCTGGCAGTGCTACAAATGGAACTGCTAAGGACGGTAAAGACCTCACTAAACATGAAAGTGGTAAGGAAGCAGTCCATCTCCTCGGAGCGTCTCCTTCGACTGCAGCTTCTGGGATGGTGTCAGCTGAGGGCAAACCCCCCTCCCTCAGCTCATTTGACTCAGGCTTTGATGGAGCTGGGAGCAGTCAGCTGGAGGCCTGGGGTGGGAGGGAAGCAGCAGAAGGTCTCTCTAGATTAGCTGGGACCAGGGACTCTGTGAGACCTGTCTTGAGGCAGCCTCAAACCCACAAAGAGAATATCTCCAGTGTTTCGGATTCTGAAGATCACAGAGAGGAGTCTGACTTAGGCTCTGTGGGAAACTCCTCCAGGGCTAGCATCCAGATCATCCCTAAAGTAACTGTAGAGTCCCTCAACTTTGAGATCAAAGTGAAGCGCGCAGCTGCACTACCCAATAATCCTTGGCTTAGCTTGCCGGTAGACAATCTGGAAAACTCGTACACGGTTACCATTACACAGAACCCAACACCGCAAAAGACAGACTTACAATTCCATGATCCCTCAGACCCCTGCGCTAATCCCAACCAGTCCAACAGGTCTCGAGATCAGCCCACACAGACGGAAGTGTTGACCAGCACACAGCCCAGAGGGCCACAGAGCAGGGACTGGATACTACATTCACAGAGCGGTTTGGAGGATCCTGAACTAAGTCCTATTTGCAACATCCTCTCCAGCACCATTACAGATGGAAAAGACCGGTCCATCTGCACCACAGAGGGGATTCCCACTCTTCTCTGGGATTCCTATGACCTCCATGACCAGAATCAGGATGTTGTTGACAGGTAGTGCATCGCTTTCAGGATGTTACTTTATCAAAAAATCAAGTTCAAATGAATTTGACTGCAGCAATGTAGAAGGGTGTAGGGTTCCATCCATTCGTGATGGCTCCACTGCCTCACTTGAGTGATGAGCTAACTGTTACTGCTGAGGTAGTTGCATTTTATAATGTCAAATCTAAGCAACTTCAACTCCTCCCCTGAACAGCAATTTTCCAATCATAGCTTAGCAACTGTAATGGACCTTTTTCACAGCAGACATGTTGGCATGTCACAACAGGAAAAGCACCGGTGTAACTGATGACAGAAACCATTGAGGTGAGCTAGTTTCTCGTCCTGGTATTATGCATGCTGGCTCACTGTTATGGCTTACTGGGACACTTGATGGAACCGTTTCACCTGTGCTTTTCCTGCTACGTCAAGTCATTGTCTGCCGTGAAGAGGTCTATTACAGTTACTAAGCTATGATTGGACAATTGCTGTTCAGGGGAGAAGTTTAGCTAACAAATACGAGTTGATGGTAAATGCTAAAACGTACCTTAACAGTAGCACAAACGGAAGAGTCGTAACTTTAGTGAACGGATTACTTACATTAGCTAACATTAGCCACCGTAACCTAATGTTCATACCAGAACAAGTAAAGCTAGTGCAGCAAAACTGTCAACTTTCATTCCATTTTTTCGGTAATTTTAAAAATGCTATTTGGTTACCTGCCAAAGATGGTGGTGCAATGTTAAAAGCACCGTGTAAATGTACTAAAACTCTGCAGGTGTTGTTGTCATGCACTAATCATTACAGGAACTACTACTATGGAAAAATAGAAAGTACAACAAAGTTGAAAGCCTCTAAAAGCTGCCTGGGCCGTTAGTTCTCAGTGGAACTGACTGTACATAGCAACGGTTTTGACATTACAGGGAGTTATTTGCAATTTTGATAATGTATGTACTGCATGACTGGTTTGGCTAAAATAAATTACACTGCAATTAAATGGCATGTTTCATGCTTCTTTTTCAGCTTGATGGATATCTCCCTAAAGGACTGGGATGTGAAGGAGCAGGAGGGTTTGAGGGAGGTGGAGAAGATCCTGGGCAGGGCAGATGAAATACTGGAGGTTAGAGATGCACCATTTGAGTAAAGGGGTGAATGATTGCTGCCAGTAAGGGCTACAACTAGTGATCATGTGTGATGATCATCACTGTTCTATAAAATGCCAATCTCTTTTTCTTTATTTTTCACGTGATGTGAGCAGCATTCAAATAAACATCTCACTCTACAGAAAGAAGAACATGTTTTGGCTCAGGAGGCTATTCTGGATGCCTTGCTGAGGTCTGAGGACCGGCAGAATCAGTGGCCGCTGTGGGACAGTGAGGACCAGCTCCCTGTGGTACGTTGAGCATACTATAGATCAAATCAAGGATGTCAACTATGATGATGGGAGGGAGACCTTGGGCGACATATTGCAAATGGATTTTATCAATAGGGTTCAGTGTTTTTCTTTTCCTAATCTCCAGGATGTTTGATTTGCACTACATTTCCCAGAGATCAAAGTACTAGAGTAAGTGATAAACTGCTAACTGAGGTGTTTTTTCGTCTTGAACTTTGTAACTTTTTTTTTTCATTATTCCAAGAAAGCAAACATAAAAGGAAAAACCTTCATAAAGTGGCTAAAAGTTAAGTTGCTAATTCATTACCTTGTTTGGTGGTGTTCAAGACATGTTTGTCTCGTTTTTGTCAGTGATATTTTAATCCAATCTTAGCTGAGCATTTAAAATGTTTGTCTGCATTCTGAATCTTTGATGTGTACAGTTACCATGGTTACAGGTATTGTTCTCGTCATTCACAAGGTCAGCAGAAAAACCGCTGTTTCACCTCACCTGTTTTATACCAGGCCATAGTGAAATAGACTCCCTCATGCTAATGTCAGCGTGCATGATTTTGTGGTTTTGCCACTTCTTGTTAAATTTTCAGTGGGCTTGTAAATAAACCTAGTCCATAAATGAGTTACTTTTTCCTTTCAAGAACCGGAAACGTTAATTTTAACCGTTAACGTTAGCTAACTAACGTTATGCTAAAACTATGTAGACTAACTAACGTTTTGCTAATGTTACTGGCAGAGACATAACATTACTTATTAGTGCAAAAAGTCGAGCAGTGAACTTAACTTCTGAAAAGGAGATTTTTTTGTTTTTGCATTACCAATCAGGATCACACAACGTATGATTCTGCAGATGCATGCAGGTAGTCGAGTAGAACTTTGCATTAAAATGATGTTTGTCCATTTAACTTTATTTGTTGGCAAAAATCTTACTATATTTCATCCTAGTTTTTTATTTTCAAAGGTTACTTTTTTTTATTGTTTTTGTTGTGGGGAAAAAGCTTGTGAACTGTTTATTTATTTAATTTTTTTGTCAGGTTTCACTGACAAAATCGTCACTGGTAGCCAAAATGATTTAATTAAAAACGTGCTGTTACTTAAAGAAAAATGCAGCCATACAGTACAGACTACCGTTTGCATTTCACACAAGATGTTGTGTTTACATGTGCAGTACCTGGACATACCTGTTTTAAACACTGTGCACTTACTATATAGTATACTTTGTTTAAGACTGGTCAAATATTAGTCATTGTCTGCTCTACCAGACTCTCGGGATAGAAACCAACAGGAGTCCCATTGTAAAGATCGGTTTCATTTGGGTACCTCTGCAACTTGTCTATAAACTACAGTTTATAGGCCCAGTGTAACTGTTTGTTCATTATACTTTATCTGCTTATGCTCATTTTTAAAGATGTCATCTAGTGAGCTGGCTGAAGCCGGTGTTCTCGGCCTCGAGGATTACCTTGTCCCTGAGGAATCTGACAGCCTCAGTGAACCCAGATCAACTGCTTCTGTAAGTGAAAATAAGGCTTCTGAAGATGACGGGCACTGCACTGAAGCTGCCACGGGAGCAGATGCCTTTCACAGCAGGCTGGGCCTGCTGACCGAGCTGAGGAAAGTCCACGTCCTGGATGAGCTGATCATGGAGGAGAACCTGATGATCCACGAGCTCCGGCGCTGCAAAGAAAACCCCAATGAGGAACTCTCGGTGAGCAAACCTTCGGACGTAAACGGGCTGTCAAGTATGAGCAAAGAGAGGGAGGCTTTTCGGTTACAACTGGAAAAGGAGAAAAGGGAGGTGCAGAACCTTGAGAAGAGTTTGGACAACGAGCTTAAAGTGAAGAAGCACAAGGACAGATCTAGAAAGGTTATAAAATGTTCTATAATGGAGAAGGCTAGAACTGAGAATAAGGAGGACCTTGCACTCTGTGATGAGCTTTTATCAGGTAGTTGTAACCGATCACAGAGAACACATTCGACATCTTTGGTCCAGAGCGGTTCTCAGGCTCAGGATACCTGTCAGCCTGAAAATATTAGAGCAGTATTGGGTCCTGATGTTGGCAAAGAGGCTACACCACAAGACCTTCCACATTCCCAAAGTCAAGATCATTGCTCTGAAGCTGAGCCATCAGTATTTAATAGAACTACCTTAAATAGTACCCCTGATTTGAAAGAATCTCCTGAAGAGATGGGAATCCAACCTCAGGGATGTCTCTATGGGAAAGGATTAGATAGATCTGGTGAAAACTCTACCGTATGCAAACCTGAAGCTTCTTTAACCCCTGAAATGAGGCCAGATGATGGAGCGTTTGACCCAGGTGGACAATCGCACCTTCCTCCTGTGCCTAAGCCAAGAAAGGCTTCTCTTCCTGTGAACGACAAGGTCGCAAAACACGAAACTCCTCATTCCACAGAGCCACACAATTCAGCTCTGTCCTCAGTTGCTCAAGATCCCAGTTTTGTGCAACTTGATCTACAAGATAAACCACTTGATGCACTGCCGGAGGATGTGACTCCAGCCATCAGTCACATCTTTGTTCTCAATCCAAATGTGAAGGAGCACATTAACAACAACAATAACCACGCACTCCCAGAAAAATGCAGGGTGTCAGTGACCACTGCAGATGAAGAGGATACATCGCTGGTACCTGCATGTTTGCTCCAGACAGATGTACACCCAGCTGAGGAACTCCAGACTCCATCTCCTGCAGAAGAGTGCCCACATCAACAGTCAGCCCCTCAGCTGCCTCCTGACCAGCCTCTGGAGTCGGACCCCAGTGGGAGAGATGAGCAGAATGAAGACGTGCCTGATGGTGTTCAGAGCTCTGAGACCACGAGGATATCTGGCTCTGGGACACGTGGGATTCAGGACCAGCTTAACATCAACATGAGAGAGGTACACTATCTGTACTGTACTGTTATACGTGGAGTGGCCGCTTTTTAAGTTGTGTTCTTTATAGGTTCCTACATTAAGAGCCTTCATATAGATCTTTGACTATATCTCACATAAAATTAAACTTAACCTCAGTCAAACAGTCGAGGCCATATTTGGCTCTCTTATGGAAACTTGGTAGTAACAGAGAAGCTTTTCTTAAAGATATAGTTCAGTCAGGACGTGGCTAAACCAGCATTGTTGTTCATTTGATTAAAATCGATTTATTTAGCGTGATGTGATTGCAGATGACAGATTTCAAGACCCCCATAGTACTGGATACGGGGTCTGGTTTGATGAAGGCTGGATTTGCAGATCAAGACCTCCCAAACATTATATTCCCAACTATTATTGGAATGCCAAAATATGAGGTAAGGGCGTATACTTAATGTGTTACTACTTGTACTTTGCTTCTAGCCAGACTTTCTGAGCAGAAGTTTTATCTTTCATCTTTGCAGGAAATAATGAATGGTAACCTTGAAAGGGAGACCTACATTGGACATGAGGCTCAGCACATGAGAGGGGTCCTGGCCCTGAAGCATCCCATAAAGAATGGGATCATTTGTAACTGGGATGACATGGAAAAGGTAAGTAGGAATACATATGCCTGACCTATGAGATGTGATGTAGATGTGTCTATGAAAAATAATTTTTTGAATTGGCTTTCCAAAGTCGCAGTTTGATTGACGTTCATCAATGCATGTACGCTATGGTTTCCTGTTCAGTACATATACCACAAAAACTATGGCAATTAGTTTGTTTTAAAAATGGACTGCTTTGGTTTTAGATTTGGCATTACACGTTCCAGCAGCTGTGTGTGGATCCAGAGGATCACCCTGTTCTGCTGACCGAGGCAGCCATGAGCCCCTTGGAGAACCGTCAGCGCATGGTGGAGATCATGTTTGAGTGTTTCAGTGTTCCCTTCACCTACGTGGCCATGCAGGCAGTGCTGGCACTTTATGCAGCAGGGAGATCCACTGGTAATGTGGTCAATTGTCTTTTTATGCATTTTACTCCTTGTGTTGGAAAGATGCTCCTGGATGAATACTTAATTAAGTCATAAAGTGGAAATGTGTTATTTCATTATTAGGACTTGTCATTATTAGATCTGTCTCATCATGGCATGTTCAAGCTGCTGTATTAAAGTGTTGATTGTTGTAGGTGTGGTGTTTGACTCTGGAGACGGAGTGAGCCACAGTGTGCCCGTCTTTGAGGGATACTGTCTACCTCATGCAGTGCAGCGCTTCCCTCTGGCTGGTGTAGATGTTACAATGCATCTTAAAAAGGTATTCACCAACACTTCTGTTTTTCACAGTTTATGGGCAGTGATGTCAATGGGTAACTTCCAAGCGGCAACTTGGGTGAAGACATGGGGTCAAGCCATTTTTTAATTTCACTTTGCTCATTTAAGATGACATAACCTTAATACCTGCTTCATTGCTGTGAAATATTTTTCATATACATGTATATTATATATGTGCAATATTTTTATCTTATCTATTTGTTCATACTTACAACTGCACTCAGTCACTCTATTATTTATTTCTGTCTATACTGTGTATAGGACTATTTTTCTATTTGTTTTTATTGTATTTCTATATATGACACTTTTGCTGGCTGCTGCAACGCTAAAATGTCCCCGCTGTGGGACAATAAAGGCTTATCTTATCTTATCTTATGAAACAATAAATCCAGCACCGCCACTCCCTTTGTGGACAGGTGCCAATATTGTGCAGGTACTGTGGCTCTTCAGTAAACTCCTGCCTGAATAAAGTCACTATAGAACATTTAGGCAATGACAAAAAGCCATCACTTTGTCTGAAAAGAGCTATAGACACACTATTGGACATGGACAGCAGTGTCTGTTCTTTGTTGGTGTCGTGTTGCTGTGTGGTGTAAGTTAACCTGTAGTTTAATGTTCTGCACCCTCAGTCCCTAAATTGACCACTTTGCTGTGCCTGTGCTTGAAGCTTCTGCAGGAACAAGGGGTGTGCATGCGCACCACAGCAGAGATGGAGATAGTGAGGGAGATGAAGGAGAAGTGCTGCTGTGTGGCTCTCAACTATGAAGCTGAGCTGAGCCAGGGGGGGTCGTCCTGCAGAGAGATGTATTACACCATGCCTGACGGACAGACTGTCACTCTGGGCACGGAGAGGTTCAGGTAACTGTCTGCACACCGTGCCCTGCTTTACATGGACACTCAGAGGGGACCTAATGGAAATCAATATTAACACTGGAAATTTGACAACTTTCTTGACAAATTTCAAGTTTTAGCATGTATTTAATAATAAATCTCATTAGCTGTTAGGATGGGAAATGACTAGCTAAATGACCACCCAAAAGGAGGTCTATCATGAGCACGAGACCTCCGGGAACAGTACAGCCAAATAAAAGTCATGTACATTGTTGTTCTTGATCAGTGTATTTGCTTTTCAGTTCCTCTGTGATTGTAAAGCTTATGTGGAGGTATTGTCTTTTACTTCGGGGTCATGGAGTACAAGGTGTTGCCACGACTTTTAGGCAAAACAAAAGTATTTCTTCTTTGCCTTTTTTAAAGAAAATGAACTGCCATTGTAATAATCACTGTAGTTGGGACCAGAATCAATTGATTGTATAATAAAGTGACTGTACGTATAATTTACCAATTTAAAAAAACAAACAAAAAAAAACCTTTCAAGTCGGTATGGAGTTGTAACTGGGACGTGGTTAGCCTAGCTGAGTGTGATGACTGGAAGCAGGGGCAAACAGCTGGCCTGACTCGGGCCAAAGTGAAACCTCTGAAGTTAACTCATTAACACGTTCTATCTCATTTCTATTATCTGTACACAGAGAAATGTCGTTTTTATCCAACCAATTGTTCGACAGCCAGAGTGTTGATCATTCAGACAATTAATCTGGCGGCGTGACGCCCCTCAAACTGAACGTCAAACCACAACTGATCTGGCTGAAACTGATTCTAAAATGGTCGAGGGGCTGTTTGGGGCTTAATCAGTACCGTGTCTGCCTGGCTTTAGTCTTCATCTTCAGATCCAGAGTACCAGAGAACCTTATCATGCAGGTGCTGCACACATGTCAGACTGTGGAGACAGGCCAGCTGCCTCTTATAACAGACTACTCAAATAGGTCTACCTCTCCCCCCTGTTCATCCAGGGCCCCTGAGATTCTCTTTAAACCCGAGCTGATTGGGCGGGACCATTACGGAATGCACGAGAGCGTCTTCAAGTCAATCCTCAGCTCAGACATTGACCTGCGGCGCTGCTTCCTGGGAAACATAGTACTGTCAGGTAACAGTTGGCTTTTGTTAAGGGTGTTACACAACAGTCTGAGATGCACTTCAGCTGTGCCACTAAATCAAAAGCACAGCTTGCCATGCTTTATGCTTTGATTTGATTTGGTCCCGTTTTAGTTAATTTGATCTTTACCAAATGAGTTTGTTTTTAATCCCTTGCTGAAGGCGGGAACACTCTGCTGCCTGGCCTGCCTGAGCGGCTCCAGGCTGAAATCAAAGGGCTGCTTCCCAGTGACATGGGGGAGAGTGTTCGCGTCACCAGCCCTAAGGACAGAGACTTCTCCGTGTGGAGCGGAGGGGCAGTACTGGCCAACCTGCCCACCTTCAGCTCGGTATGGATCAGTCAGGAAGAATACGAGGAGTACGGGCCACAGATCGTCTTCAGGAAGTGCTTCTGAGATGGCCTGCTGGACTGTTTAATGTACCACTCACCTTTTATTTCACCAAGTGCAATATACATCCAGCTCTTTCTGTGGACTCACTTTCATCCCTGTCATCAGTGTGGATCCTAACTCATGAGCTCTTACTTGACACCAGTGGGTTTCTGTTGACCTGCTGCTCGCTTTATGCCTCATCCACTAAGATCCACCAACATGACAAGGATGAAATTGGTGTTTGTCATAATATTCCTGTCAGTCGATGTTATTGTCCTTCAAGAACCTTTAACTGTGTCTTAAGTTTCCCATTTTGGGAATGTATTTCTGTGTCCCGAGAATTTAAGCGTAAGTATATAAATGTTTGTGGTTAAGGGACTAGAATTGAAGCTGGCCTTTAATTGACGTCTGCCAACTTTGTTTCCAGAATAAGCAATTGAGGGACATAAAGAAAACTCAATGTGCTGACTCCAAATATATGAATCTAATATCAAATAATATCAAATTACGGTGTGTATGACAATTTAAAGTAAATTTGGTTTAACAAATGATCTTTATGTGTTAGACATGGGGAAAGTTGCATTCGTTCTGAAATTTGGATCAGTGCAGCTGTGCAGTGATCACAACTGGAGTTTATTAAAGCAGCATTAAATTATCTTTTATGATGGATTATTAAGGCTACTGTTCTCATGATTTTATTTTCAACAGTTTTTTTCTTTTTTCAAGTAAAATTCTTAACTTTTTCCTCAATTACGTTTTTGTCATAACATTACAACTTTTTTCTCAAAATATTTTAAATTGTTTTAATATTATGACTTTTTTCAAAATATTTTTCCTCAGTTTTTGTCCTCATAGTTAAGCCTTTTTTGTCATAACATAAATTTAAAAAAAAAAAGTCGTTTTTTCATAATATGACTTTCTCTGAACATTACAACTATTTTTTATTTTATTTTTTATTTTTTCCCAGCATTGGCCCTAATACTCATCAAATATCATGACTCCAAAATCAAAACAAAAGCTCATGAATGTTTCCTGTTGCTGCTCTAATGTGACCTGGAGAGGAGGAAAGTGGATTTGTGGGATATGAAGTTTGCATTGTAGAAAACAGTTGGCTGAGTCGTGTCTCTCTAATGGTTGATTCTCCACCTGATCTGACTTCTGGTTAGTGAAGGTTAGTATGTCGTTGGTAATGATGAAGTGAAAGCTGTGAAGTCGAGTATTGGTCTGGTAATGCCTATCACTTCAGTGCAGTCTGCTGAAGAAGCAGATGGTGTTAGATGCTGCTGTGCAGGTACAGTGTTCATCTAAAGTTGAAGTTCTCTTTATATTTTCTATTTGAGTGCAGTGTTTTGCCACCAGTTTCCTTTGTTTGTTTTTGTAAAGTATCATCTGATCTGAGAACAGTGGTTGTGTGGATTTTTTTTTTAACACTTGCACAGTAGTGTTGATTTTTGTGAAAGGTGTTCCAATGGTGCCAAAACTGCTGCATTCATCTCATTACCATGAATTCTGACAAACCCTTTGTCAACCCTAAATATTTATACTTGGTCTACTTTTTTGAATGTTATTACTTTTGCATGAAATTATTTTGTTGCATGTAATTTAGTTGCACCTTTTTGCATGTACTCCTTGTCTGCATGTTCTTTGTATTTCTGCCTCTCTGAAGGCATGGGGTTGTCGTGACAAAGTTCAGCTCTTAAGTGGAAATCACCATGAAATGTGACAGTGAGCCTTTATGTAAAGGCAGAAATGAACTGCTCAGTCTGCCTTTTTACTGGACCTAGGCTCTTTTGTCTGGGTCCCTTCCTCCTCTAAATGCACTGGAACAGTCTGGACTGAGTCTAGCAATGTTTCACCCAAGCCATGCTAATTATGTCATGTCTGTTTTTATAATAAATATTTTAATCATCATTCTTTTTGTTGTCCCTTCTTGTTCAGTCACAGACCTCATTGAACGTAGTGGGCTTAAGAATACACAGGCAGTTCATGAGTACTTTGCACTGTAGTAGCTGCAGTAAATACATTCCTTTGCCTAAGCAGGAAATCGATGGGGAAATACTCCAGTTAGAATGGAATTTATACTAGTCCTACCACATGCTTCTAGTGGCAAATATTGCAATGTTTAAGTCAATAGCTGCTCTCCACATTTAATACAATACATATACATGTATTAAGCCAAAAGGTTTGGCTTACAGTTTGTGTCTAAATGTGTAAAGTATGTGTAAAGTGTTGACAAGATGGACAGGTACTGAACTGGAAAGCGCTTTAAAGTTTGAGTGATTGACATAATAAAGCACAATTCAAACTCAAATAACACAGCACTGTATGCAAAAGATTCTATATTACCAGAAAAGTAAGAACATTGAAACACTATATTGATGTTACACTGTGTTTAGCAGATTTACTGACAATATTTAAGTGTTTATTTTATTTATTTCACTTTTTAAGATTTCAAGGAAAGTAAAACAGGCCATCAGTGTCTGAAATCATACTGCCAAGCAGGACATACAGTTACTGTAGTGAAGTATTATTATTAGTCTTGTCATATTTAATTCACCATACTGTTTGCTTAGTTGTAGCGCGCTCTAGTGGACACCGTCACCTAATACACCCATGGGTGACACTGTTACTATGGCGACCGGTTATCAACAGGCTGTAGTGTCTGTAGCTGGCTGTATCAGTACTTAAGATAGGAGTTACTTTCTCTCGGTAGAAATGCCTCGAGCTCACGCAGAAAGCGTGATTAAAAACATTATTCGTGAAATAGTGCAGGAGTGTGCGGTGAGAGGACATGCGGTGTCGGACACTTTGGCGGCTTTTATGGTCAGTAACCAAGTTAACCTGGCTAGCTAACGGGCTAGTTACCGGTAGCTAGCCGGATGTTAATGCTTCACAGTTCATATAAGAAATAGCCATGTGTTAATATATAGGATACAAAACAGTCAAAAGAGTCATTTTCGGAACTTGTTTGGAGTGATATATTCTGCTAGTTGTCCTTGAACCCAGCCATTTGGACACTGCTGCTATATTTAACTACTGAAAAATTCTCAGGTGAAGGCTGTTGTGCTGGACCCAAGAAACGGGTTTAATGTGGATCGGACCCTGACCAAACAAGACATCCAGAGACTTGAGGAGGTGAGTTTACCATCAGTTTGGTTCTTCTGCATTATAGGTTTTTAACACATTTGTTTTTTTATTTGTTGAAATTCATTGTGATGTTGTTAGACTGAGCTAGCATACTAGAAATATACAACTAATATAATCACGTTTTACATTTATTTTGTACTCGGTTACACTGTAGTATTGTGGACGTTATCCCAAATATTTAGGAATGGTATGAGTTTGTGTCCTCTGCACCAGGCCAGCCACAGCCAGGGATTTAGAAATGCTGAGGTCATGAGGCCAAGCCCCCACCAGAAATCAAATCAAATCTACTCAAGTCTTTTAATTTTTAAATTCCTCATGTTCTATTTATTCAATTAACTGTTAATAATGACTGCAAATGTTGTTTCCCAACTTGAAGATGTAAAGCATTTAGATTTAGTTTATAAACCTTCTCCACTCTGCCAGGTATAAACTCTGGTGCCGAATGCTGCATTCTTATTGTTAGTCTAAAAGTGGTTTAAAAGATTGAAACAGATTGAGTTTAGAAACTATTTGAATCAGCCTACCAAAACATGTGTTAGTTTTTAATTGTAGAACGTAACTCCCTCCAGGTTGCAGAGGTACATGAGCTCAGTGGCAGCAGCTGCTTTGTTTCTGATGTCCATCTGCAATATTTCTTACAGCTGTGTCTGGAGAAACTAATGGAAAAGTGCAGCCCGTCCCTGGACACTATCAAAATGCAAGTGTATTTTGATATGAATTACACCTCCAGACGTAAGTGTCACTGTATGAAATGACATCCTCATGCCCTCTGTTTCCAGTGGAGAAACTAAAACCAGAGAATATTGGACATTTTCATTGATAAATTACTTAAACGATTAATTGATTTTTTTTCATTGTTGTTGACTGATTTTCTGTCCATGGACTGATTGCACTCTGTACAGGACTGTCTAGCAGATGTCCAAAACTAGATGGAAACATTAAACCCGTAGCTAAAATGAGATTCTAACTTAATTGATCAAGTCACTATACACGATCAGTCTTGTTTTTATCAGCTTGGGACTATTGCTCAGACACTGAACCTGTCATACACACCTTCATTTGGTCATGTTTGGGTTATTGCAATGCTCTTTTCACCTGCCTGAATCAATAAGCCATAGACAGTCTTCACACCGTAGAAAGTCGAGCACGTTACACACCTTTTCTACCCTTACTGGCTGTTTGTTTTAGACTTAATTAGAATTGTTTCTTGTTAACTTTTAAAGCACTGCATATTTACACTCTGTTATAATGTCATGACTAAGCAGGTTCTTTGTGTGTTTGTGCAGGTGAGTTTCTGGAGGAAATCCACCAGGTGGTGGAGTCCAGGCTGAGCCCACTGAGCAGAGAGATCACAGACAGCAGGGTGAAGATGCGGGAGGAATTAGACGCTTTGTACTGTAAAATCACCACCTACATCCTGCTGCGCTCCGGCATGGGCTCACCTACTGATGTCAACACTGTGCAAGAGGCTACAGGTTTCACACTGACGTGTTCTTTCAGTTTCTGGGGGACTATAGTCAGTTAAAGGGCCGTGCCATCCACTTTAACAACTCACAAGTGATGTTCCAGTGTCCCAGACAGCACGAGCCATGTCTGCAAACTGTACTAGTCTTGTCTCTTCTAAAGTGTATCAGCCAACCAGTGAACTCCACATTTTGAGCTGCCTCTGAGGTTTGAAAGCAGACGTTGCCTTGTAGACAATAAATGGCATGCTCAATGTTAAACATTGAATAATTTCACTAAAGTTTACTTACTAGCTTTTCTGACAGGTATACACAACTTCACACTTATTTGGATGTAGCAACTTACCCAAAAATCTCGTGCGGTATGTGTTAATGTATTGCCTGAACTGTCTGGGGCACGAACATGTAAGTTATTTGTGTCAATGGCTGAGCTCTTTGAGAATGTTAATCTTGAGTTCACATTCACTCATACCTGAATGTTTGCTGTTTACAAATATGGTCACCCCCACTGCAACAAATATTGTTGACAAGCAAGGTACACTTCATGGCCAAAAGTACGTGGACGGACCTGTCCTCCCAACATCAGTGTTGGACCTCACTGATGCTCTGGTGGCTGAATGGGAGCAAATCCCTGCACATACCTTTGGCCATGCAGTGTACACTGTTGTGATGGTGATGATGAGTGGACTGTATCCTGACTCTTGATTTCTCCTCCTCTTCTCTTGTCCCAGCTGCCCTGCAGAGTGTTATCCCTCAGACTGAACTGGGAGCCTTTATGGTGCTTTTAAAGAGGGACAAGGAGCAGCAACTCAAGGAGCTCACCATGATTGTCACAGGGATCAGACTCTTCAACAACGCCAGCAAGAAAGAAGAAGAGGAGACTGACCTCCATGAACTAAGTACAGCACACTGACAGAAAGAGCATGTATTGTTATGAAAAGTGCTATATGCATATCAGTGTGATGAGACATTGTAATGCTCAGGCACATTAGCAGATTTGACAGATAAGCAGGATATAGTTTTTATGTAAAAATACCACCTTCTGAGTAGATCACTAAGTGGGGCTGGCTAGTTCAGTGAAGAACGACTTACCCCCGCTAACTGAGCAGGTGCAAAGTCATCCCACAGCAACCAGGTTGGCAGTATTCAGTGTAGAGTTCACTGACATTCATTAGACTATTACTGGGAATTTATGTTCAAACTGTTACGTCTCTGGTCTTCGGAATCACTGCCACCTACAGCTGTAATATTTTGAAATTACAGAGGGCAAGATTTTCTGGAGAATACCTCCCATGCATCACTCTCCATCACAAATTTAGGCTTCAACATAGAATACTGTAACGTGCCATCATGGACAGATTATGAGAAAGGGCCCCCCGGCACAGATGCATAAAGTATTTAAAGTTTCAAAACAGAATTTAGGAAGTTGTACATCATTACATTATTATATAATGTATATTATGTATATATGTAGCAAAATAAGAGATCCAGACCTCATCATTTAGTGTGTCTACAACATTAGAATCCAGTCCATAAAAGTGGCTTGTTTATTGTGTCTCCAACTACATCATCAGGCTAGGTCATCTTCTTCACTAATGATTAATTCTGCATTGGGTAAATATGGTACTTCCTATTACTTTCTCTCCACAGTGCCCACCACTCTTAATGAAGCTCTTCCAGTCACCAGTAAAAGCATAGAGAACGAGCTGAGTGTATCACAGAGTTTGGCGTGGAAGTACACAGCTGTGCTGGAGAAGCTGACAAGCCCTGACAGTCCGCCTGGAGGATGTGACGTGCCTATCATCCTGCTCAGACAGGCTCTCTACAACATCAGGCAGCATGAAGCTTTCCTCAAAATGTTACTGGTGAGCTAACAGTAGCTGGTTATGCTGGTTTGCATGTAACTAACTGAGTCACTAATATAATGTGAATTTATATAATGAACAGCCATTCTTGTAGCTTATTAAGTAAAAGAAGGCAGGCAAATTCATGTTTTATGTCCAGAGTGAAATGTTTAGTAAAAACTAAACGTGTGTTGTCCGTTCACCACCAGGCTGATGCATGTTTATGTGCCAGGCACGTTGAAATCCTGCAGACTGAGCTCTCATCACAGATAAAGCTGCTGAAAGAAACTGTGAAGTCTAAGACAGCTGTGCCCACTGCAAGAGTTTTTGTAAGTGTCTTGGTCACTGCTATTATGTTGCTTCTGTTATTATGTCTCATTATATTATCAATTAAAGGAATAGTTCAACATTTTGTGAAATACACGTTTGCTTTCTTTCTGAGAGTGAGATGAGGAGATGGATCTCATCAAGTATGCGGTTAGCCTAGCTTAGCATAAAGACTGGAAGCAGGGGGAAACAGCTAGCCTCTGTCCAAAGTTCAAAAATAAAACCTACTCCTCTGAAGCCCACTTATTAGCATGGATCTCATTTGTTTCATCTGTACACAAACACAAATGTAAATGTTATCAGTTGGGGTTTCTCAGCTTCAGAGGTGTTGGTAGGTGTATTTCTTCACTTTAGACAGAGCCAGGCTACCTGTTTCCCCCGGCTTCCAGTCTTTATGCTAAGCTAGGCTAACCATATCCTGACACACAGAGACACGAGATTGATATCAATCATCTCACAAAACTGTTCAGTATGTAAAGCAGAAGATAGGTGCAGAGTTCAGGGCTTTGATTGCCAATGTTCAAGTTAAATGTTTTGTGTTTTGTTTCTGCTTTTGCATGTCTTTTTCTTTGTGTAGTTTTCATCATTTGTAAAGCACATTGTACTGCATCTTTGATGTGCTATATAAAAAAACAAAACATGAATTGCTGTAGTTTTTGTTAGGCTATTTTTTTACAGCCTCATGTTTGTCATTCCTCATATTGTGTTTCAGCCACTGTTTAAGACCCTGGCAAAGCTGTGGACTGGACTTCAGGATGAGGCTGAGCTTCTGAACATCCTCAGTAACATCATGCTCAATCTGCAGCCCTTCGTCGCCTCTCAGGCCAAGATCTTTTCTGAAGCTCATTTGGACGGCTTGCTCGAAGCGTCAGAGGTGAAGACAGACGCACAGAGAATGACTGAGTCCTCAGGTATGGATGATCCAGCATGTTAGCCTCTAAAGTAATGAATTCCATGTTCCACAAGTCTTACAAAACTGGACTCCAGAGAGAAAAACAGCTCTGAACCAAGCTTACGTAAGTGCTGAGCTTGAATGTGCTTGTTTCTCTTCATTATGCTTTTCAGATGAGCGTATTGTTCCAGCTGATATGAAGGATCAGGAATGGCTCCTGCCTGAAACAACAGACAGTTTTAACGAGCTGCTGCTGCAGTATAATGGAGTCTGTGGCTACACGCTTGTGAACAGAGATGGGCTTCTTCTTCCAGGTACTGTTCTCATGATATCAGGAAAGGTGTCTGAATCTTCCTTCTTTGTCAAATTCCGGCATTTGGGTAAAGGCCTCAGCATGCTTCAAACAAACTAGGTTGCATGGAGTGTCATCTCAATGCATGTAAAGGCAAAACTGTTTATATCTGTTCTGAATGGCCCCTCAAATGTGGGCTGTGTAGTGGGCTGAGTAGTGTGATACCCCGATCATTTGAGTACACCCTCCGGCCCCCTTGGAACCACCACCCTGGCTTGTCAGACCCAGATCTCTCTCCAAGAATTCTGTCTTTGTAGCCTTTGTGTGACTTTTTAGACGTACACTTAGACAGTCTGTCCTTGAAGACATTCGTGGTGTTGGATTTGGTTATACACACGAAAAGTGAAGTTGTGACCGTAGAAGAGTTGCTGGACTGTCTGTTTTTTCATGTTACCAAAATTGTCCAACACAGCCCTGCACAATTCTGCTATCAGAAAAGACGCAGTTAGATGATCCAACAAGCACTTCATCTGAAGCATACTGAGGCCTTAAGAATTGATACATGTGTATGGGACACATTTGCCAATTCTTATCCATTTATATGTAATACGTCATGTTAATATCATTTATTTCCTCCAATCCTGTGATTTTTCTTAGTGCATTCTGTTTTAAGTTTTACAATATGATGAGCAAGCTTAATCTAGCCAGTTGTGCCTGAAGTCCATTTTTGGAATATCTGACACTTCTTTTGCAGGCAATTCACACATTGGAGTCTTTAAACACAAGGAGAAGCTCTATGTTTTTAGCTCCAAAGAAGCTGCCTTGAAATTCACCTCCCGTCCAGACGAACTCATCGCAGAGGTGGCAGAGAAAGCCAAGCACTCTCCTGAACTCATTCAGCTCCTCAAACTCCACCAACAGTTTTCCTGCGTCAGTTCTTACTCTGAGGTCAGCAGCCTCTTCCACATTGAGTATTATCAAAGCACATGCTTCAGCTATAGAGCCACAGCTTTAGCACCCAAGGTCCATATTTTTGACACCTAAGATATACAGTATGTGTAAATAGCTAAACATTTTATTAAAGCCGCCACTTGTACAGTTTTAAACTTTAAACTTTGTTTATTATTATTTATTATTATATTACTACATCTGGTGGTAGTATTGAGAATGATACTGTGGCTGACAACACTGCATGCCCATACCTGCCCAGAAACTGCACTTTTTCCACACTCTGATCCAAACTTAGTTGTTGCCTTGTGGTTTTGCAGATGCAGCCAGGAGAGAGTTTACTGGTGAAGCCCATCACCAAGTGTGAAAGCGGCACACAGACTGACGTCCACCCAGTGGAATCGAACATTGTCAAGTCATACGAGTGGAATGAGTGGGAGCTGCGAAGAAAAGCTATCAAACTGGTGAGCCAGAATTCACTAGATGCATTTCACTCTGTAGTTTTGGGAAGAAAAACTTCTCTAGCATCAAACAATATTTAACACATTTATCATTTATTGACACTATATAAAGTCTAAAAGCAACACAACAACCTGTATTTGGTCCGACATGAAGAATCTTGTTAATTTAATACTGATACATGTTTTTTTGTATTTCATAATTCTAGGCTGATCTCTTGACCAAAGTGACACACTCGACGCAGACTGATCTGAGCCACATGAGACGGGAAAACGTCACTCAGACCTGGCTGCCGAAGAACGCCGCCTGTCAAAGCAAGCAAGACGGTGAGAGCAACGTGCCCAAACCTCAGATTTACCTGGCAGGTCTGAGGGGACAGAGAGACGGGCATGTGGTCAAAACAAACCTGACCAGATCTGTGGATGAATAATCATTTGTTGTTGAGTGAAATAAAAGTTCATGTATGCATGTTATTCTTTTTATTCATTTTGCTCCTGTATTACTTGATGACGGCTGGAGGAGTCTGCACACAGCTTTATAAAGGTGTATACAGTGTGTATGTATGTATAGAGCTCTGGTTGTTTGAAATGCAGCCACATTAACAGGTTAGTAAGCTGTTTAGGCTGGAAAGTAAGACAAGCGGGAAACCCATAGGCTAGTCAAACATCTTCCCCCTTTTCCACTTTCTAAAATTCCTGAGAGTTTGAAGCCCAGTGTGTTTTGGTGAGAAACACTGAATATTGTGTGTTTGTTCACAAGATAACTCCACAGGGAACCTTTAAGCTCAACTAAATATCTTCGCTACTGTCTAAATACATATTTGTATCCAAAGCATTCCCACTGAGTGCAGTGATACTGACTGGTGATGAAGAGGCTCAGAGCTGCTAGTTGAGCCCCTAATTCTGATTTATGGCTCAGTGACCAGATGGCATTCATGTCCTTCACTACTAGGAACAGATAGATATGACTTCACACTACTCTGCCTACATACTGAAGTTTATAGGTTTTGTAAAGAGTTTGGATGACTAGTTAAGACAGATAAAAGTTGAGAGATAAATGAGTGTATGAGAGGGGTGGAGTGAGGACATCACAGTCAAGCCGATCTGTGAGCAACTATTCCAGCTGTGTCGACATAGTTTTTTTTCGACAGGACAGCAGTATGGTAAAAGGTGTTTATCATATAATAACATCCTCAGTCATTGTCAAGTATTGCCCATTGTGTGTTGTTGTGCTGCAGGTAATCTTTGCCTGTGAGCGTGCAATAAAGCACATTGAATTTACTGCAGCCAGCTCATTGTTGTTGACTGACATAATTTCTTATTGTGCACACAAAATACTGCACGTGTCCTGACACCAGTTTGTAAGAAATCATACAAATTCTTTGGAAAAATAATTTTATTTGCCATCTAAACAAATAAGATCAAAACTCCATATTGCAAAAAACACTGTACATAAAGATCCCTTTGGCATTCATAGATTTTACAGTAAATCTAAAAGCATTATTTTCCTCTACAGAGGAACAAGCCATCCAGTGGCCTGTTAAATCATCCATAGGTGGACTGCACACACCAACCATAACAACCAAGACACACCATTGGTTTTGGTTGTCATGGTTGGTTAGAACACTTAAATGTTACAGACCTGTTAAATCATGCAGACAAAAAAAAAGTTTGATAGTTTGTTTGATAGATCGAGTCTGGTAGTGGATTCATGTATTCTCTGACCTGCCTGGTTGCACAGAAGACAAAATCTACCAAAAAGTGCTCCTTCAGTTTGCTCTTTCAGCTTCTTTGGCTGCAAGACTCACTGCACCCAAGGGTCACTGGAAACATTTAAAAAGTGACAAATGACAAATAATACATAACATGATGCAAACTATATGTGCTGACTGTAGACTGAATTGTTCTTTTTTCCTTTTGCTGTGACAAACCGCTGAGTATCACCTGATGAGCCACTACTGAATGAATCTGCCCATTAATTACCAAATTAATTATTAAGAGTCCTATGGTTGACTTTAATCAGGTGGTTAACATCACAACTGCACAGTTGATATTGCTTATTAAGACATTTGAATTCACAGAGATAAGAGTCTCCAACACTGTATGCATTTCAGTATTCAGCATGGAGTTATGTAAGGAGATCCACATAGCTGAGGTTGGATTTCTGAAGGTGAATATACAATTTACGTTATACTTGTTCATATTTATTGTATTAGTCACACATATGCCTTTCATATGTGCTCTTTTCAAAGGGTTTCTGCTTATTTAGGCTTATAGGCAAGCAATGCAAGCCTGTAGTATTTATCTAAACCATTAAATGAACAGATATTGTGGTCTACTTGGGGGCAGCGCAACAAGCTATAAATACAATATTGACACATCACCTTGTGAAGTTCTTATGATGTGTTAAGTAAGCAGATATGGGTAAAACACTCCATAAAGCTGAGGGGAACTGTACAGTTAAAGCTGATTCTTTGTGGGTTCTGTGTGTTAGTCTGTCAACCACTCCACATGGGGGAGGGCTCAACAACCTGATTGGTCTACATGACACACTGACATTGTCTGTCATCATGTACAGAATGACAAAAGAAAACACTTGTCTGGGGACAGCCTGCATTGTTATGGACCTAATAATTCTTGTTATAATTCATATAATTCTTTCTTTCTAATTGAGAAGTAAAAGAGTTAAAACCCACACTGGGTTCGAGCTGGAGGGTACTGGGTGTCACTGGGAGACACAGCTGTCACCCATATACTGAGCATAGCGGTCTGAGATGCTTCTCCTCAGCTCATCGATGTCTCTCCTCAGCTGGCCGACCTCTAGCAGCTTGAACCTCACTTCTTCTTCCACGACTACCCTGCAGTCGCTCTCCTCCGCCGAAACACTCAACGCTGCATGGAGACAGCAAAGTAGGAAAAGTTATAACTAGGTAAGGGATAATATATGAGTGCAGCTCAAAATTGTTTTCTGTACTCTACAGTGATCAGCATCTTTTTGCAGCAGGAAACACTTTGCCCTTTGGGTGCATGGGGACACTAAATCTGTGTGAAAATAATTTTATAGCAAAAATCAGTAAAAAACGCAAATTCCTTCATTTAAGTCCATGAGTGTTCAGTTGTTTGGACATAGACTCAACATTTAAATTGGACCGTGGAGTCAGGATTTGATGTTCTACAGTGGTCATTCACTCAGACGTAACAGAACTCAGAATGGCTTTACTGGCCAGAATTGAGTATACAACAGATTATCCAAATGAGGAAACAGTCATATTCTTTCTTCCACTACTGATGAACTCCCCCTCTGTGCCAATCGTGTGTGTTTGTGTGTGTGTGCGTTGTCCACGTACATTTCATGCCCAGAAGCAGAGACAGGTTGGGCTCTTTCCCCTGCGCTCTCTGAGCCAGGATGCTGCAGAGAGCCTGGAGGTCCAGCAGACACAGGGACATTTCTTTCAGCAGCCGGCCCACTTCTGGCATCTCCACATGAGATAGAGGATGCACCAACAGCCCGTCATCCACCTGCCGCTGCTTCTCAGTAGGAAACAAAGGCACATATTTTAGTTTCCAGTAACTTTGCTCTCTACAGCACACCATTGCTCTCATACCGCAGAATACCTGACCCTCAGGGATACGCCAGTCCAACTTTAAAAAATAAAGTGCTTTATGAGTGGCCATATGGTGGTGCCACTGCCAGAAGGCCGTTACAGTAGTCAAGCACTGACCTGATCTTTCTGATGTTAGATCAGGTCTTATCTGAGTGTGCCGCTCAACAGGCACTGGTCATTTCTCACCTTGACTGTCAAGGAAAGACAGTAAAACTTACTGGATGAGAAAAAATGAGTTGCCGTGCACTAACCTAAGCATAGCTTTCAGGCCAGCTTATTAATTCTCTACATGCTGCCTGTTTTTACACCTGGAGGAGCACTGGCTTGGGGTCCGTGGGCACCGGCCCATTGGGCCCACTTTAACATTCACACTGGTCATTGAGAAAAGCTGGCACAACTCTCACTCTCACAACTGCACACAGAGACCCAGCTGCCACAGTGACACCAGGCCTGGTTCACTACAACATATAGAAAGTAGAAGATCTGACTGCATATAGGAACTACTTGAGTAGGTGTTTTTATAGGTGTTTTTTTTCGTCTTTCGGAGTTGGTGTGGATTAATACAGACACAAAGCTCTGTGAGACAGATGATGGAAGTTCTAGAAGACTGAAATCTGACCATAGTCAGTAGTACTGATCAGTAACCACATCAATCCCCAGCTCATAATGTGTTCTGCAGCAAGACAGACAGAAGACAGACAGAGGGACATTAAGTTAACACTGATACCTGTGGGAAGGCTCTGGATGGGGTGGCCGGGCCTTCCTCCTTTTCTTGTGGATGAGACTGTTGTCGATGAGAAGGGCCTCTTTTCTTCTGCAGTCTTGTACTGGTGGCCTAACAAAGCACAGAATGCAGGTAAGCCTGATTTATTCTTTAGAGGAAGAATATACAGAATGTGTATGAGCTTATTGCTTTTCTCCATCAATAAGAACAGAATTCTACTGAGGAACATACTGTATATTATACTGTTAAATATGTCGCCTAGTGCTTGCTCATGGTGGGAATTGTTGGGTCTCTGTAAATATAAAGAGTTGGCCTAGACCTGCTCTATATAAAAAGTGCCCTGAGATAACTTTGTTATGATTTGGTGCTATATAAATAAAACTGAATTCAATTGAATTGAACGGAGCCACACACAGACGAGGTGGCTAGATCAATGATGATGCTGCTGCTGCTGCTGATGATGATGATGATGACGATGATGCAGAAGTGTTTAACAGTTTGGACAAATGATACCGGTATACACACCAGTATGTGATTATTCCAGATAGTGAGATGAGATCAATACCACTCTCATGTCTGTTCAATATCAACACACAAGAGTCTACGGTCTCTTGTGTTGTGGAGAAAGTCTACTTTTGGTTGGTTGTTAGGTAAATTTGAATAAGCCACACTTCTTTATTCTGTTTTCAAGAACATGACGGCAAGGTTGAGAATCTCTTTGAGCGTGTGGATTTGTTTATGGCCATACCGTTAGTTGCGAGGTCAGCCTCTCGATCTGTTCTTTCTGATGCTCAATCAGCTGGTGGGCAGCAGAGGTAACATGTTAATGGCTTTTTGACTTTATTTGTGTATACATGCATGCATTTTGTGCCTGTGTGTGCTTAGGATGCTACCCTGCTGCTGTGGTCTTGCTGCTCCAGAAGTTGAGTATTTTCCACTTCAAGCCGCTTCAGGTCCTGCATTGGCAACCTCACCCCATCGCCCAAACACTGCTGCACCTTCTTCTGCAGGCTTTAGCAAAATAAGACACATAGTCACAAAGAGAGAGACAGACAGACATGTACACAGAGCAAGAGATAATACCATGTAAGCAGCAGGTTTGTCATCTAATGTAGAAGAAGAAGTTTGTTCAGACTGAATTCAAAGGAATATTAGAGATGGCACAAGTGCATATATAGTTCATTCAAAGACACCAGTGGACACATATTCACTCTGGGTGGCTCACATGAAGGTGAAGATGTGTCCGTGATATGACTCCACTTCATAAATGTACAGAGATACGCTGACAAGGAGAGAAAGTGCAGCAAAACAGTAAGAGCTGAAGTTCCTGCACATTGTCAGATCAGTCCAAAGTCCCAGCTATCACACAAACGCAGCACAGACGCACACTGCTCAAACATGATTGGTGCGTTCATTGCTAACTAGCCAAAGCAAACATCTGTACAGGATGTACATCTGGCTGTTTGAACAGAAAAAACACTACAGCAGTCAAATGAGTGTAGATGTGCTTTGCGTTCAATCCGAATCCACCTTAAAACAAGCTAACAGCAGCTGCTTAGCATGACACCTGTTAGTTGATTATGTACCTGTGTACTGATGCTATCAACTCCTTCTCTCTCTTGGCCTGCATCCCAATCTTGAAGTTTTTCTCCTTCATCAGAGCACATCCTTCCTCTAGGCTCTTCTGTAACCGAGACATGGTTTTCTCCAGATCCTTGGCTTTCTGCTGGACCTCCTCCTGCTGAGCACACACACACACACAGCCGTACACAATGTGGTCACTGGAACTGAGCAATGTTTTCATCACATTCTTAATTGACAACGTGTGACAGACATCATTGATCCGACTACATTTTGATGTGCGAGGCTATTTATTAACCAATAGAAACTGTCAGAGTTAAAAAAAAACACGAGGATGAAGAAAAATACATGAGGATGCACCAAATATCCAAATAAAATCAGATAATAAGATTGGATATAAGTGAGTGAGTCATGGTTTATTGGAAGCTTGGATTTTGTGGACAGAACAGCTACAGTGAGCTGTCCAAGTTAAGTTAACTTATCATTTATTGATCCCTGTAGGGACATTCATTCACCACATTTGACCCATCCTAAGTGTTAGGAGCAGTGGGCAGCCACTGTGCAGCTCCCAGGGGCCAACTTGCAGTTCTTAGCCAGTGCCTTGGTCAAGGGCACTGACAGGAAAACCGTTAGCATCGTGCCAGTGCAGCACGAATGGTTGAGTATCCCTACCCCCATAGAAAAGCCACTCACTAAAGCCCTGCTGTCCTAAGCCTTCTGTATGAAAAAGCCCTCAGGTTGCATTGGCAGTGTGTGTGTGTGTGTGTGTGTGTGTGTGTGTTTGCGTATGTGTGTGTACCTGTTGGGCCTGTGCCTGCACCTCGTCCAGCGTTGGCAGGTCGGAGAGGTACTTCTCCAGCGTCTCAATGCGTTGCTGTTTTTCCCGGTTCTGTTCGCTCTCTCTCTGACACTTCTTCTTCAGACTGCTGATGTAGCGATCCCTCGTCTTTATCTGTGGACAAAAACAACACCATACACTGATTTCATATTTCATATCATCTGCCCTTCAAATGGTAAAAGTGACCTGTATGTTAGTTCCCGTGGTCGTGTGTAGGATCAGATGGAAGAGTCATTTTTCTTTCACTGTCTCTGTATTAATAATTGTGAACTCTGTCTTGGTGGTTTGCTGTACCTTGTCCTCCAGTTTTCGGATGTCCTCTGTATATTTATGTGTGACTTGCTTGAAGAACTCGTTCAAATGGAGTACCTCCAGTTCAGCCACTGCTAGCTTCCTGCCGAGGTCTTCATCACAGCACAGCCTTTCAGATGGCTGTTTGCATGGCACTCTCAGCGCTGATTCCTATTGGTCAACCAGAACTTGTGCTGTGACTTTTATTCTGAAAATATTTGGTGTGATTATAAAATTATGACTTTGGATGCTCATTTATCCCAGAGGTGTGGCTAGGTGTTACCTTAGTATTTAGAATGTGGGGATCGTCAAACCAGCCTCTCTGGTTCTGCAGGACCTGCTGTGCTCTGAGCTCATTCTCCCTGATCCGGGCATGGAGCTGCAAGATCTGCTGCTTTTGTCTGAAACACAGAATCCCTCCTGCTTACAAACATTGTCATCTGTAAATATAGTGTGAATGCAAAATATATAAATATAATACAGCTACAGTATATATGAAGACAGGCAGGCGGGGCAAACATTGGGGCCTGCAAAAAACACCAAAACTGGTGAGCTAAAGAGGACATGGAGATCCAGAATGGCAGCATCAGTGTTTGGAACACACTGAGCAGAGTTTCTGTGGACATTATCATATTTTTCTCTGTGAATCTGGGTCACTGTTGCAATCCAGTGTAACTGCTGTGAAACGAAGCTGCTATCCTCCACTGAGGGGCAGGCTTAAGACTTCTCTGAACCACCTTTCAAGCCTACAGTAATAATAATAATAATAATTATTATTATTATTATGAACCTTATTTATAGAGCACCTTTCCTTACTGTGACCCAATCTCTTGGTTCTAGTTAAAAGCCCTGTAGCTGAGTTTTGTACAGTCTATAGCCGGTCTAAGGCAGTTTGATTAAGACTGCTGAAAATGGGCATTAGAGTAATCAAGATGCGACTGTCTTTAAAACCAAGCAGAGGCTGAATCTTTGCAATTAAGTAAAGTTCATAAAAACAAGACTGTACAAACGGAGCAACATGGTGATCCAAATGTCAAACCAAGATTTTAAGCTGTGGGTTTAATGTTGCAGGATAAGAATTGCAGATTTGGTGAAACCTGATCAGATATATGCTGGGGGACCCTCATGAAATCAGAGCCCATGGGGGGTCTTGGTCTCCCTAATCTCCAGTATCACCTCTGGTCAGCCCAATTACGTAACTTAGTGTCATGGTCATTGGGGAGACAGGACTCACTGTGGGTCCAAATGGAAGCCAACGTTTTCGATCCCCTGCCTTTGGATTCTCTTATGTTCATAAAACACTTTAATAAAGTACAAAATATGGATCAGTGTTTGACTGTTTATAACACTCTCTTAGCCTGGAAGGATTGCGTTAAGAAACTCAGTATCACCACTTGTATTTCCATCTATTCTCCTATACATCAGAATCTAGATTTGAACAAACACTTACAATCAATTAAAATATGTAATTGGCCAAATTCAGGAATAAAACAATTCAAAGATTTGTTTCACAAAAACACACATTTAAAATTGTTCATTGATTTAAGAACAGAATAATATTCCTAACTCAGATTTTTTTAAATATCTACAAATTCGGAATGTTGTCCAGTCACTTATCAAAGAAAACAAGTTGAGTTTTGGTCTATCTGTAGGAGAGGATATGCTAATGTCCTTGACTACAATTAAAGGTAAAATTTGTGAATTCTATGACCTTCTATCTAAAGGAGATCACTCATCTTTCCTTACTCTATTAAAGAGTTGGGAAAAAGACCTAGGGATGGCTTTAGACGAAAATACTTGGCTAAACATTTGTGAAAGAATATATTTCCCATTTACAAGTAACAAAATCAAGGAAGCTAATTTTAAATTTATCCATATATTCTACCTCACTCCTATAAAGATGCATAAAATTTCCAGAGATAATTCACCAAACTGTCCTAAATGTAAAATTAAAGAAGGAACATTTATGCATCTGTTTTGGCAAAGCGATCTGTTGAAAAGTTTCTGGAATTCGATTCATTCCTTTACTAAATCTGTGTTGGAAATAGAATTTGATTTAAATCCTTGTTTCTATTTATTAAATGACATGCCTGATTCTCAGTTAGATTTAAAAAAAAAATGCAGAGTATTAATTATTATTACATACTTTGGCATCTTCCCAAAGGCATACTTCTGTTTTGGAAAAACAAATTTCCGCCAACTGTTAAGCTGTTTCTGGACCAAATATCAGAATTTTTACCATTAGAGAAATTACCATGGATCCATAACCATGGATACATTTTCCAAGACCTTTGGTCCCCATTATTTTCTTATTTGGAAAACTTCCCTAGAGGTGATCAGTAATAGACCTGGACAATTTCTGGCTCAGAGCCCTTATGGATATAGGTAAATTACAAATAAGGTACATATTACGTTATTTCTACTTACAATTGTCGCTGTTTTTGTCTTTGTTTTTGTTTTGTTTTTGGTGTTTTGTTTGTCTCAGGCGAATCCTGAGTGTGCATGCGTGTACGCTTGTATATGAACATCATGCACCCTCTGGAACAAGGACACTAAAGTATGCTTATATACGCTCATGCATATAGTATATTTGTATGTATGTGTGTATGTATGTATATATACATATATATATATTTCTTTATTTATTGTCTTTCATTTATCTGTGTATATATATATATACATATATATTTGTATTTTATGTTATATGTGTATATATATATTTTTTTATTATTATTATTTTTCTCTTCTTATTTTTGTTTATTTGGGCGTATTTAATGGTGGTTATTGTACTCTTTGTGAATAAAAAGATACTACACGAGAAACTGGAAAAAAAATAAAAATATGCGTGGGGCCAATAATAAGAATGTCTATCTTATATGAATCCACTTTCTAATGTCAGCTAGATATTCCTGTAATGACTGCAGCATGCCAAGATCAGTGGGCTTTAATTGAGGGTGTAGAGGGAGAGCTCAGGTCTCTTTTGGGGGAGCTAAGCCCCCGTGGCTCCCCCGTAATTCAAACACTGATTTTGTCCCACCGCCCAAAATTGGCAGGGCCACACATAAAGGGCTCTATTCTCTGTTCCTCACTGTGTCTGCTGTACCTGTCTATCTCCAGTTCTCTCTGCCTCAGCAGCCCCTCCTCAACCTTCACCAGAGTGTTGACAGGCAGGGAGGTCCCCATCAGCATCTGGAAACACACACAACACATACACAAGTGCATAATGACATCATGTAATGACATGCTTATAATTTTCATCCTCTAGAGATCCAAGATGTTACTGATTATTATTGTATGAAATGATGAAATGCAAAATCAGTGTTTTAAAACTATTTAATAACAGTGTTCAGGGGCTATTTTTATATCACACCCCAAATAAATTACGTATTTGAATTCAAATCAGACACACACACACAAGGGCTGAGAATCTTTGGGAATCTCTTGATTCGGTTCAGACTTGATTGGGTACTAGTACTAGTTTTAGGCTCATATTCCAGCCCACTGTGTGCCAGACCCTTCACTCCTGTCCTTACTTAACTGCAATATAAAACATAACTGGCAGTTAAACTAAATGGTCTTGATAAAGGTCACTGTCTGATGAACAGGAAAAAGTGAGCATCCCATATATGCAGCCTTTTTATTTAAAAAAAAAAACCCAACTGCAGTCATTTAGAATCATGTTACAGTCTCCTGCTGTGTTACTAACATAATGTTCTATCTCCAGCGGTGGTGAACGGGGGAAAGCCACTGTCATCCACAACTCTGTACAGACGCAGGGCTTCTCAAATGAAGTTGAGTTGAAGACTCGTGAAGTGCTGCGGTGTGAGTTGGTCAGCCGTTCTTCTTTGCCAGTGCTAGATTTCATCTTTCACTGCACACTGTCATTTTAAATTTTTGGCATTTGTGAATAGATTTAGAATAATAGAAGATCAAGCTGGGATTGGCTCCAGCAACCCTGCGACCCTGTAAGAGGATAAGCGGTGTAGAAAATGGATGGATGGATAATAGAAGATCAGAATTGCGATTCTTATGTGAATCGATTTCTTTCATTCACCCCTAGAATGGACAGGGTATGTTGTCAACACTGGTTGGCAGCACGAGCAGGATAATGAGACTGGGAGCATCATTCACACTTAAAAGAGTAACTTAACACTAAGGACACTTTTTTAATTAGTAAATTATACATACAGTCACTTTTCTATCAATTGATTCCGGTCGCAGTCTTATATTCCTGTTTGTTTGTTTACATGAAAACCCCACAGGGCACCTTTACCTTAAGATACGTCCTTATTTAAAGTCAGGTGAATTGTGCATGTTTATATATCTGAGGAAATACCTTCTTCCTCCACCCACCCTTTACTTCCTTCTTCCCATCCAACCATCAATCATTACTTCATCCCTTTGCTTTTTTCCCTCTCTTTCCCTTCTTCTTTCCTCATTATTGTAGTACTCTTCTCACCTGGTTAAGCCCTGGTTCCTGCTGCTGTCCCTGTTGCCATGGCGATGACAGTCCATCTCCACCACAGCCCTCTGTTCCAGTACCTCTGATTTGACCCCCCCGCTCTACTTTGGGCTTGTATTCCATCTGCTCAGTCAACCACATCTGGGTGCGAACTGCAGGCTGTATCGGGGAGCCTCTATCAGTCTGATGACCCAGTGGTGAGTCTCCTTGTTTGGGTAAGCTGAGGCCATAAACCTGCCCTCCTCCCCGAGCCAGTTTAGCTTCTGGTAAAGCACTATAGCTCATGTCCAAACTGCTGTGTTTTACCGGTGAGGACAGAGCTGAGGAGAGGGACAGGTCTGTTTCCAAACCAGTGGATCTACTGCTGCGGCTGTACCGGTAGCAGGGGCCAGCACCTGGTGAGCGCTGCAGCAAGCTGTGGCAGAGCAAGGAGGAAGACAAAGGCAGATAAAGGTCCACATTTGAACCCAGGGGTTCCTTTCTGTACCCATACAGCAGACCTCTGTCCAGGGAGCCTTGTGAACCTGGGTTGTATTGATCGCCTGATGTCCTAGTGGAGCTCCTATCAGCCCCAGATGACAACTTGGTGAGAGAGGACCACCTCCGGATGGGCTGATTGTCCTTTGTGTCCTTCATGGGAGACATGGCTGGTGTAAGCAGCTGGCAAGACCTGCTCCAGCGACCTGTGCTGCTGGGTGAGGCTGCCATTCTAAAACTGGTGTAGAGTGAGGAGGATGGGGACGGCATGACGTGGACAATGGGGATGCCATCATGATCCTGGCCCAAGTGATGCTGGGGCTGCGGCTGGAAAGACAAAGGCGTGGTACTGGAACTGGAGTCGTCTGCAGGAAGACATACAGGCCAAAGAGACCGTTAGAAGAATGTGAATTTTAAAGAATCATGTGAGCATATTATTGAACATTACTTCTTTAATTAGTCCCCATAAAACTACCTTTGATATGTGATTAACAGTCATCAGTCTAACTAGTGTTGAGAGAACGTTAATATGCAATCTATGAACTGTTGAACAGTGCAGGACCCATTAGAAGCAGAATCTGGCAGAATCTTTCACCATAAAACCTCCACGCAGCTTATTACAAGTAACAAGAAAAAGGAGATTTGTGTGCAGTACAACTTTTAGCAGAACTAGATAATAAAATCTAGATGCAGGTAGCTCCATTGTTGGAGTTTGATGGAGTTAAGCATTATGTTAACTACATACACGTGGTTCACTGTTACAGCTTTATTAAATGAACACATCCCTCACCATCTCTATCTAAAATACACACACAGTGCAGCTGGTTGTGCCCTTCATGGGGTTGTTGAAGATTCTGGGTGTTCAGCACAAATAACCTTTCCATTTGGTTTCTAGTTGGGTTGAACGTGGTGAAGCTGCACTGTAATATTTCCAGTTCAGATAAAACATCTGCACAGTTTGCTTGATGTGCTGTGTTGATTGGGAACGTTGAGCACTGTGCCACTGCTGACTGTTAATTCCAGCACACCCTCATCTTTGATGGAAGTGATAAAAACCTGCAGGTGGAACTTTTTTGAAAGACACAAACAATGCAGAATAAATAGACAGGTCACCCTACCTTCCACGCTGTCAGAGCAGTAAGTGCCAATTCCAGTGTCACCACTGTCAGACACTGTGCTGTGTCTGCGCCCACCACAGAAACTGTTCCCAGGGCCGGGGGGGTTGCTGTGCCAGGCTGATTCCTGGCCAGGGACCCATCCTGGAGAGCCACCGCTACTGGAGCCTAAAACAACAATGTTAAAGGCTATCTGTTACACAGGTTATTCAGTTACAAAAAAGTGGGGTTATCAGGGCACCAGTGTTTGACTGAGTTATAGCACAGAAAGCAAGACATAATTAATATTCTGACAGTCACCAGGTCACTTTTTCTCCTTTCAAAATTCAACTGTTTTTGTTTTTGTTCAGATTAGGACTTTAGACTGAAAAACAGCTCTGTGTTAAAACAAATAATTGCTTGGTGGATTCATGAATTTGAAGGCTTATTAGATGCCTGAACACTGACAGGATAATACAACTCTGGAACGTCATGACAGTGATTTGGTCATCATGATGATCCTGAGGTAAACAGCAGAAATACGGCGTTCCCTTTACAAAGAAATACACCAGGAATATGTGCTTGCACGTATTTGATTGGCCGTCACACTTACTGGATTACGTCAAAGAACGCAGGATCGTCCTTTGGCTCAACTTTGACCAGAGGTCTCTGTTGGCAGCCCACTGGGCCGCCTGACTAGGCATTACCCCGCAGGGCTCAAGTCATTTGTTTTCCATGTTTTATTTTAAAAAGTAGACATATTATCATCATCTCTCATGAGTTTTTTAAATTTTATTGTATGAAAATGTCTACACTTGTTTCATTGTTTGCAGAAGGTAATGCTAATTCAACCAGCAAAAGGGGATTCCATGAATTTTGTGGTTTTGTGGTGTATATAATGGACACAGCATGTGAAAGGACAAATACATTCAAGTCAACATGCAAGTGAAATCCAATAATCACTAATAAGCCCATGTAGACTGACTCAGTGAAGGCTCCAGCCTGAGTTGATCGTCTATCTGAATGTGTCAACACGCATCAGTCGCTCAGTGGTATAAAGCTGTTAACACTGCAAATGTTACCATAACTGAGTCCCCATGTCCACTGACTACTCCTCTGTGTTCTCCCTCAATTCATCATTTGGTCCATAAAATGTAAAAAGCCCATGCTGACACATTCATGAGTGTGAAACCAAATATTAGAGTTTAACAGAGACCACAAACAAAACCAGCAAATATCCACATTTGAGAAGATGGAACCTGTGAAGTTTTGCCATTTTCACTTAAAAATGACTTCAGTGAATGATCATTTGTCACAATAGTTAGCAATGTATCACAGTGTTAATTAAACTGTTATGATGCAGTAACAGTACTCAGCAGGGCAGTGTGGTGTACACCTGAAAATCACAGTGTTACACTTCTGCCACTGGGAACAGTAATGTGATTACAGTAATCCGGTATATTGTAGCACATTATTGCTGACCATTTTACCAATGAATGATTTAAGGCCGTAGTAATTCAAAACCTAGAGATGATTGAAGCTTTGCTTTAACACATGATGAGAGTTTTGCGTGATGTACAATATAACAGTGTAATTGATTTTCTGATCTGACATACATTAGCTGTACTGTGTCCAGCTTGTTTACTGAAATCATTATGAATATAAATTATTACTGTATATTGATTATAAACCACATCCCAGCCCTGGCTGACCAGTAACTCCTACTCTCAGTAGCTGTTGCTTTCTGTATTCACTTTGCTTCCAGCTGCAGACAGCTCCTAAACCAGGACACACTGTCTCCATCTGCTGACACGACGTGTTCATGTAGCCTAGCTGTACGCAGCCCAGTATCTCAGAGGCTGAATACAGCTGCTCCTCTGTGCTAGCTGCTCCTGGCCTCTGGAAACACGATCATTTCATCCAGCAAGCTCGCATCTTCTAACGGCACCACCCGGTCCTCCCAGACCGGACCGTTATCTTACGGGCGCCTCACCTGTTTTAGTAGATTCGTATCCATCTTCACAATCACTTCGGTACCACATTCTGCGCGGTGGTGGTCTTTATATGACAGCTGGGAACACGGCAGCCCGGCCAGAGGACAAAAGAAAAAACACAAGGCCAGAGAGTGAGGACGCGGGGTCTGACCCACCCATCACATTATAGTACGGAAGATCGAAGCAGTCAACACTTCTGTCTGATAACGGTGTCCTTCCTGCAAATACTGCCTGTACGTCCCGAGCTGGACGTCCTCTGAGGGGAAGGGATCAGCCGCAGTGAGCATCCCACTGCCAGCACGGCACGGCACGCGCAAGATGAAGCACAAACATATTTACAGCAGTGGGAGCCGCTTCCCATTGCTGAAGAACGGAGGTTCTATTCTTACAATTACGGTACAGACTGCGCTATGAGGTTTCTCCAGTAGGACCATGAGAGGGACGCCACCAGGCGGCAAACTGCAGTACAGCCTGGCATCGCACATCAAAATACCGCACAGTACTGGTTGATGGTTTACCTGAGTTTGTGTGTCTTACTGACTCTTCCTAGTTCTCTATTCTCCTCATTTAGCACCTTTACTTTGTCACAATTGTTTCAAAAAGGAAGCCACATTATAACTTTTGTAAATTTGATTAAAAAAGAAAATGTGTTCATTCTCGTAAGGATTCTAACGACGGCTACTCTTGAGTCTTCATTTTCTTCAAGGCAGACCAAGTAATCCGAGGTCCATTTTGTGTAGGCTACGTGTACCCACTCCTCATTTTTACTGTTCACCAATAGTGAAATGAAATGTGTTTAAGTCTTAGATGTGGAAACGGAAAAGTGAGGCGATGTCCAGTTGTTGGAAAGCTGCGTGCTGTTTTCAAGGCATTGTGTTTTTATTTCCCACCTCAGGTTAATGTGACTTCATCTGCCTGCAGGCTTCTGGATAACACACCCACAGCGGACTGAAAACGTCCCTGATGTTAAATGATGTTCAGGTGTGATAAAAGCAGCCAGCAGCAGGTGGATCATAATCCGTGTCCAGGGCGCTGGCTTCCTGGGACCCACATGCAGGAAGTTAGCCGTTGGTCCCGCTATAGGGATGCAGTAGCCTATAGACAGCTGACAAGATCTGCCTTTAAAAAAGCTGTACGTTTTAGGAAGTTTTGCGATAAGTTCCTTGGGTATTGCGCTCTTTTGGGGCTCCACTCTGGCTTTTGCTGCTGTGAAAGAAAACAGCCTCTTTGAAACCTTCCAATTTCGGGACAACTGTTTCATTTGGAATAATCAGTAGGCCCACATACGTTTTAAAAATAAATCTTTATTTTAGGATAATTGGTGCCATAATAATATGATCCAGCTTGTGAATAAAAATGACCTGCTGATGACGTGTTCTGAAATTGTGAATACCTTGCAGCTGTTTGGGATGTGATTCCCTCTGGGATGATTAAAGGTGCAGAGAATACTTGATCCTACACAAACTCCGGGTTTTTTCAGTCACAAAAGGGTAATATGGAAATCCATATGGAGGTCTGATTTTTCTCTGATCAATGTAGAATGTCTAAAAGCTCATGCAGAATCTTTATGGAAAGACATTGCACACTTCATAACTGATAACATAGTCTCTGACTTTAAAATATGTTTGGTTTCCACAATTTTGAGAAAAAAACAAGCCGGCATGTATTGTGCTGCTCTTATAACTAAAGGCAGCCTTGTATGTTCTACTGTTTACTCTGTGATAAATAAAGTTTGGTGGGGAAAAAAAGAGATTTTCATTTAATCGAAACGGGTTTAATTACCAGAACATAACTTCTTTATGAAGATGTATTTATTGATTTTGTTTTGTTCGTTTAAAGTCCTGATGTCACACACTCCGGTGCAGTAGGTGGCGACATGCACCGTTAACGGTGGTTTGTAGTCCGCCAGTAAAACCAAAGAAGAAGACGAGAAGCGCTGAGGCGACAAGCGCAGCCCGCAGTTAAACCCGCGCAACACGAGCTTGTTGTTCACAGGGTGGAGGAGGACACCGAGGGTGGAGGAGGACACCGAGGGACGCTCCTACCACGTGATGATATTTCTGTCTTTGGAACTTAAAGTTACGGTATGTGAACCCTGCTGTTTGTGTTACAACAACGTTGCAGTTAGCTAACGTTAGCTAAGGCGGTGTTATGTTGCGACAGATACTCATGACTAAAGAAAGTTAACGTTACCCCTTTTCCGTAGCTAATTTACCACCTGCGTCCTAATCAATGGCGATGTTTACAACACTGTTGAAAGTAACGTTAAACAATATTCGGGCAGTGAAGTGACTGTGTGCGTGTGCAGGGGGCTTAACATTGACACACTTGTGTTGGTGCATAAAGAAGGACAGACTCCTGTGCAACGAGGCAACAGCTACAGTAACTTACAGTACAGTTTAATGTGGATACATCACTTTACAGCCAGTCAACTTTACACTTGTTGTTTAACTCCAGTGAACATGCCATGTGTGTGATCTGAAATGAATGTCTTTTATTCTAGGGCTTCAGATCCCATCATGTTGATAAGCCCAGAACAGGAGGCCCTGATTGGCCGGGTGTTTGAAACCTACCTGACAGAGCATCATCATGGGGACGTCCTCCAGCTTACTGCAGATGCTAATGAAGGGACCCATCACCCTGTTGTTGTTAATGCCATGACATTGTTTGAAGCCAATATGGAGGTAATGTCAACACAGTCCAACACACAACCTACTGTTTCCAAATAAATAGAAGCAAGTCAGTATTTAGGATTTGTCTGTTTAACTCAAGCTGGGCCATATGGTTCAAATCAGTATGATATTAATAGGAATATTTCTGTTCCTGTGCCGATAAATCACAACATGGCAGATGTAATATATACAGCGTACGTGTATATGTGTATATATATATATATCTATATATATAGATATATATATATATAGAAAATGAAAGAGAGAATGTCATTTTTAGTAATTATATGGTATCTCTACTATGTGGACACAGGTCGGGGACTATTTCAATGCCTATCCCAATGATGTCCTGGCTATATTTGACAAAGTGTTACACAGAGCAGCCATGGAGTGGTCTAAGCACTGTGGAGGACCAAGAACACAAGAGCAGAGGATGAGACACAGTCTTCATGCCCGCATTACAGGTTAGACACCCACCTGACAGCCAGGTGTTACCAGGTGTTGCTCAGAGCTCGCATTGTGAGGATTTATGGTATTTCAGAACTTTCCCCTCATTTTTTGGTTCAATAATGTATTCCTCTGAAGTTGCCTACTAAAGAAATGATTAGCTGTTGGTTTCAATTGATAAGCATAATCTATTAAAGCAGGGTGAGTTTTTTGTAAATTAAAGCTGCAGGATTCTGTAAGGCAAGTTGTGACAGTATCACAGTGCCTTCAAGCCCAGACCTGCAAAAGTACAGGCAATTCACAGTTAGCTGGATCATGACAAAGACATTACAAGGTGAACCCAACACAAACTTGGAAACATGGAAATTATCAAAATCTGTCGGAGCAGTTTTCACACATTTATTCTAAACATTTCGTTTGGGAATTTTAGATAGCCGACTGTAGAGAGATGACAGGAAATGAGGGGAGAGAGATGGGGACCGATGCAACAAAGGTTCCCGGCCTGACTCCAACTGGGGGATGTAGCCGTTCATGTTCACTGCTTTAACCCCTTGGGCGCCCCTAATTATGACAATGTAATTGCACAAATGACAAACAGGGTGGGCTGGCCCTGCTGCAGGTATTTGCTGGGAGGGGACTGAGGGTCTGAGGGTCAGGGAGTGGACTGTAAAGTCTTGTGTTTGCAGGCCGTAGCACAACACAAAAGCACCACATTGCTATTTGGCAGCAGTGTTTAAACCACAGCGGTTGTCTTTGTCACACTGAAGCAGCATTTATGGGAATCTTTAGAATTCCAGGAGTCACATTATTTTAGGAAATGCGA
This sequence comes from Macquaria australasica, assembly GCA_005408345.1. Taxonomy (NCBI): domain Eukaryota; kingdom Metazoa; phylum Chordata; class Actinopteri; order Centrarchiformes; family Percichthyidae; genus Macquaria; species Macquaria australasica. Next base: position 47,647 of record SEMN01000928.1, on the reverse strand, counting down.
TGGCAAGTCGTAGACTTAAGACGCAGAGAAGACTTCAGATCGTGAGTGGGTGGGTGTGACAGGAAGTCCTGCAGATTGCAAGTGTTTGTGATGCTTTAGGCATCTTAACCACGAAGCTGGAGCCCTGGCAGACTTCTTGTCTGAAGCTTTAAGCTGTTACTGTGCATTGGCCAATGTCAGACAGACATGGGAAGAAGCTGAAACTCTAAAAAGCTCTCAGGATTTATTTTGGTAGTTTTTCTACGAGTGACGCTGTGAATATGTTGGAAGCAAGTTAGTGTTTTTAGAGACTTCATAGTGTAGTGTTTGCTTCTGATTTGCCTGCTGACTTCATTTCTTTGACTGATTTGTTGTGTATTTACTCTCAGGTCTGCCAGTGTGTCCAGAGCTCACCAGAGACACCATTCCCAGGTCCAGAGACGTAGGCCACTTTTTGTCCGTCACTGGTACTGTCATACGCACCAGTGTTACCAAGGTAACAGCATGGCACATGTTCAGTTTTCAACAACACAGCACCCTGTCAACTACTGCTCCTCCATTTTTTTTTTATTACAAGCCAATCATACGCAGCATCAACAGTACTGGGCAAATTAGAAAGGACCAACCAGGTAAAAGATATACTACATCTGTACTTGGAAGAAGGATTCATAGGTTTTCTGTGCAGCACATTCATTTCCTGTAAACAGCTCATCCTCAGTAAAGCACAGGTAGTTAACAGGGTGCTAAAGAGAAGAATAGACAGCCATATAATAAAAGTACAGGTGACCAGGTGCGTGCTGTCTTTTTTGTGCCTTCCACTCCTCACTGTGGGAACAAACATGACCTGTAATGAACTGTCTGCTGTAGTTACATGTTAGTGTTACCTTGTCTTCATGTTTTAAATTGTAATTAGAGTCAGTGCCTTCTCCACCTCTCTCAGGTTCTGGAATATGAGCGGGATTACATGTGCGTCAAGTGTCGTCATGTCTTCACGGTGCAGGCTGATTTTGACCAGTTCTATACCTTTGTCCAACCGGTGGCCTGTCCTAATCCTGATGGCTGTAACTCGTACAAATTCAGCTGTCTGTCTGGATCTGGGCCTGCTGCCTGCAGGGACTACCAGGAGATCAAGATACAAGAGCAAGTAGGGCACTTATGCATGTGATATACTGTACATGTTTTCTTCACATCAAAAAGTCCATTTGCAGAGTGTCCAAAATATGCATTGCACTTTTGGTCAGTGTAAATCTTGCCCCCCCACCACAGGCGCAGAGGCTGTCCGTGGGCAGTATTCCTCGTTCTATGGTGGTGGTTCTGGAGGACGACCTGGTTGACAGTTGTAAATCTGGTAAGAACCGTAAATGGGTACACAGCCAATAATGTGGATCCAACTCAAGGTTCAAAGTCAGATTGAACCTGCATGTATGTACACGAGTACCAAAGCAAACAGAAGGCTGTGGCATTATATTGTCTGTCTGTGATGATACATCAGCAGCTACCCTCTTTACCTCACAGTGATCAGAACTGGAACATTCTGACACATCGTTTCCACTTTTCTGATACAGTGTGTTTGGTTAATTATTAAATGAACTACTACTAAATGAAAAGCTGTTCTGTGACAAAACAAAACACCTGCATCAGATACAAAAGACCTTATTGGCCCTGTATAGTGATGCTGCGAGACAAAGCGTTGTTGCAGCATGAAGAAATGAAATGAGAAAGCACTGTATTGCTTTTCACCTGGTGCTGGCAGTGTACAATGCCCATGCTGCAGCTTTGAGTCATTTTGGACTGTATGGGCTGCTCCTAGGAGATGATGTGACTGTCTACGGGGTGATGTGCCAACGCTGGAAGCCCGTTTTTGATGGCACTCGCTGTGATGTGGAGCTGGTCCTCAAAGCTAACAACATAGAAGTGAACAACCAGCAGGCAGCTGCTGCACTGCTCATGAAGGACGTTCAGAAAGAATTTGAAGACTTCTGGGATAGCTACAAACATGATCCCATAGCTGGTATGAAAGCATTTGTCTCATAACACCAACAATTCAACTATATTTTTATTTCTTTTTTAAAAATGTTGTTCTCTCCCCTTTCTCTGTAGGTAGGAACCAGATCTTGTTGAGCCTGTGCCCACAGGTATTTGGCATGTATGTGATTAAACTGGCAGTGGCCATGGTGTTGGCTGGTGGAGTGCAGAGAATAGATTCTTCTGGGACCAAGATCAGGGGTATCTCTTCAGTTTCTTATGTGTTTAAATTAAGCAACTGAAAACACCTACGTGTATCTCAATGTTTTTGCCAGTTTGTAATGATTAAAAATGGTAATAACTTTACTTTTTAAAATAAATCTCAGCACACTTTTTATGACTTCCAAGCCAGAGTTTACACCTTTATTATGCAATATACTGTCACGGCACAGGTAGTCCCAGTAAAATGATTTGTTTTAGGTCTAGATCTAGCCCTCTGGCAGTACCAGTTACTAACAGGCCACAACATACCTTCCCACTCGAATGTGTGGTTGGGCCAGCCCCGCTGCACTGAGTTTCAGGTGATTTAAGTTAACAATCAGATGCAGGGATCAGTGTTCTCATCAAAAAGAGTTGCGCACTCCTCTCTTCTTCCTCTACTCTCGTCTCTCTGGTGTCTCATATTAGGTAAAACAGTCTCCAATGGTTTTCGTCATTGGAAAAACTAGTCCTCTGGGGAGCTATCTCACTGTGGAGTTAATCTTGTCCTCTCTAGGTGAGTGTCACATGCTGCTGGTTGGTGACCCTGGCACAGGGAAGTCTCAGTTCCTGAAGTATGCAGCTAAGATCATGCCTCGCTCTGTGCTCACGGCTGGAATTGGATCAACAAGTGCAGGTAGTGCCTGTTCACTGTCACCTATCACCTTAAAGGAGTTTGGTTTTAGTGCCTCATATTAGCCATTTATCAGGAATTTGAGCTTGATGTTCTCAGATAAAGAATTCAACATGCTACATAGAAACATATCCAATCAGTTTGTGAATTACTGGAAGTAACTGAATCTGTCCACACATGATGTCATTTGCTGAAGGACTGACAGTAGCAGCGGTGAAAGATGGAGGTGATTGGCATTTGGAGGCCGGAGCCCTGGTCCTGTCAGATGGTGGTCTGTGCTGCATTGATGAATTCAACAGCATCAAGGAACACGACCGCATCAGCATCCATGAAGCTATGGAGCAACAGTCTATTAGTGTGGCCAAAGCTGGGTAGGACAGTCATGCATACATGTCCACACGCTCAAAGAATTCGAGTCCAGGCAGAGAACACCACTACGCATCTAGTTTTAATGGGGTTTGGCGGTGGTAAGGTATACATGGTCTCATTACTGCCCCTCACCAGATTAGAGAGGGCAAAAATCTGGTATCACATGGTGATCGCTAACTCTGGTCACCCAAAAAGAATGCAACTGCTGAAGTTTGGCAGCTCAAGGGACAATTAGCAAATTTCATTGAAGACGTGTGTAAGATTTGCAGTAAAGAAAGTCAGGCAGTGCTGAGCATTTCACTGTAGAGTATTCTGAGAAGTGTTGTATCATTGAGTTTCATACTGTAAGTGTCTTATTTAATGGGAGACTCTTAAGGAACCAGTACAAGTTGAGCACATTTGTAGTGGAGAGTAAAATTCTTGATAAAGTTGATACTGTATGCTGAGCATTAATACTGCAGCCCTGTGAGGCGCAGCAGTGCTTTGAGCTAAATGCTAACGCCTGCATGCTAACAATGACAATGATGCTGATGTTTAGCAGGTAAGTTGTTTACCATGTTCACCGTGTTAGTTTAGCATGTTAGCAAGGTCAAGATAAGATATACTTGAGCTCCAAGCCGCTGCATCACACAACACACTTGCCAACAACGTCACAATGCACATACACACACACAACATAGATCATACATACATACATTCTAGCATAACCATGTTTAAATTCACATGTTGAGTGTTAGACAGAAGTTTCAAATAATAAACCAGATAATAAATAATCAGATCGCAATATCTTAGTCCCCAGATAAAATCATATAATACTGACTTTTTGGTATTTGCTATTTAATAATTTGCTGGAGGATGAAAGTCTGAGTCCAGAATGTGTGTGTGGGGTCGTTCAGTCTTTCTTCAGAGCCTCCCTGTGCACAGATTTTGATGGGTGGACATTAACTCTTGTGTTTGTTGTGTCTCCTGCTCTACGTTCTCTCCCCTCTCTACAGTATGGTGTGTAAGCTGAACACGCGAACCACCATCCTGGCAGCCACCAACCCTAAAGGCCAGTACAATCCCAATGAGCCGCTGTCTGTGAATGTAGCTCTGGCCAGCCCACTGCTGAGTCGTTTTGACCTGGTTCTAGTTCTGCTTGACACTAGAAACGCAGAGTGGGACCGCATCATCTCCTCTTTTATTCTGGAGGACAGAGGTAGAGGAAATGAAAAGCTACAAGCAAAACCATTTCAAAATGAATGATATGAATATACTAATGATTGTACCTGTGATATTTAGCACAATATTATCATAGCATAATGTATGTCAGTTGTATAGTGAACATTTTATACAACACCATTCCAGGTAGAAATCAGAAAATCTATAAATAATATTTCTAAATACAGTGTTGACAGAAATTTACACTGAAAACAGAGCTTGAATACCTTTGAACAGAGATTTACTGCAGAACTCTGAAGAAAGTAGGATACAGATTAATTATTAATGACGTCATGCTGTGATAATTAGGGCAGTACTGGTTTATTATAGCAGTACCCCCCCGAGGAGCTTCATGATGAAGGTGGTGAAGCACCGGTCCTCTTGTTGTGCTCTCAGGTCTGCCTGCTGACTCATCCAGCCTGTGGTCCATGGAGAAAATAAAGGCTTATTTCAGTGTGATTAAAGGCCTGCAGCCGCAGGTGTCTGAGGAGGCCAACAGCATCTTGACACGTTACTACCAGCTGCAGAGACAGAGTGACGACCGCAGCGCTGCCCGCACCACCATTCGCATGCTGGAGAGTCTGAGCAGGCTGGCTGAAGGTGAGGATGGAATTCATCTTAACTCAGTCATTTTGATATCCATAAATCTGAAGTTAGTTAAGCTTGAGTTGACCTCAGCCTTTGAAGCTGATTCATGGTTTGTGGTCAGTTCTTATACATGCCTAATAGTGAATTCCTAAAGTATCCACCTTTCACGTTTAACACTGTCCATTTTACTACAACTAAAATGGTTGCCAATGATTCAGTGTTTTTGTACACCACATCAACACCAGTCTAAAATGTTAATGGGAAACTTAGACCACTAACATTGTTACTAGTCTATTCTTGGCCCAGACATCTGACCCTCAAATGTTCAGTGACAGCTTCTTCTGCCACAAGACAGTTTTAAAGGACATTGTGTAAAACAGGAGGGAGACTGAACAGCTTGCGGTCCTTGATCAGAAACGGTGTCTTGGGCTCACTCAGCACATTGCAGATATCCATGAATGGCAGAGTTCATAAAGACAGTCTGTTGTCTGAACCACACAGACTCTTGTTTGATGAAACAGAATGGTGCTGCTGGTCTTTCACAACAGAGCTGCTTTTGTTCAAATGGTAAGCTGTTGGTATCCATGGAACAAAGTCATTGTTGTGTGAATGCTACTGAGTATGTTGACATTTGGTGTTAAGTCACTGACCTGGACCCTGTATCTCAAAGCAACTTATTCTGGCTCTCTTTGGGTTACCTGTCTTCACTGAGCACTGTGCCTGAGCCTGTGTGTGGAGTATCTAATATGATTTAAGATCAAACGGTGGGACCCACAGGGAAATTCAGTTGTAGTGATATTCAACAAGGTGAAATGTATACAAGATAATCACACAACTCGCTGTAGAAACGCTAGAAATCATTTCCAACTATAGGCTAATAAATAAGTGTTGGAATTATTATTATTGTTGTTATTTCACGTACAAAGCTATGATCAGTTGACGGTTTGGAAACGGACACCAATGGGCACATCGCCAGACTTGTTTGAATCCCTGAACAAAGCAGCGGTGCATGCAGTCACTCTGGAACCAGGCTAATGGAGCAGTGCAGCAGAAGAACAGCAGAGCATGGTGAATCTACACTAGTGGGGAAATTCTACAGTGGTCTGTGTAAATCTTGCAGTGCAGCTGGCCCTGTTATGTGCAACAGTGTTCTGTCATTCAGGATGTGGCCTCAGGTTCTCTCTGCTTCACCTACGTAAATGAACATTTTAGCTTAGCAGTCCTTTGTGTTGCTGAGTTGCCAGCTCTGTTGCCAGTCTAAATACATTTTTGCAACAGCCATAAGCAGTCTTGCATTTATTATAACACGCATATCCTTTGGGCTACACATACAACATTGATTCAAAGTAGATGTATTGTGGAATAGATCCTTTAATAAAATGCAAACGGAGCTCTACAGTAACCTCTACAAATGACTAAATTAATTACAAATGTAAAATACAAAACACTTAAAACTGCTCAAGCTCTCCCAGGTTGCATGGGGTGGTGAGTGACAAATTGGGGACTGAGTTGGACTGAGATGTGGACCACTACAGCACATTAACATTGTTGTCAGTGTCTTGCTGGAAAAAGAATCTTCCTCTAGGTGGCAGGTTTCTTGCAGACTGGTTTAAATCTAATGGCAAACATTGTCTTGGACAAAAGAAAAAAAAAAATACATTTGATAGTGTATAAATAGTGTGCCGCTCACACAGATGATTTTGATCTTCCAGCCCATGCCAGGCTCATGTACAGAGAGACAGTGACCATAGAGGATGCTGTCATGGCTGTCTCTGTCATGGAGTGCTCCATGCAGGTAAGGAGAAAACAAAATGACAGACTTTGCTACAAGAATAATGATCACTAATATGACTTGTTTCTTAATATTTCGAAGTGTTGCTTTTACACCTTACTGTGTCAGGGAACAGTTTTCATTAGACTGACAATAGAATATAGTAATACTGTATGCTTATCAAAATTGAAAAATTACATGTGAGTCAACTTTGATAAACTGGTTTATGTGTATATTTGCGACTCCTGGTGGCTTTTATGAGGTTGGAGCAGGGTTGGAGGATACTGGGCAGTGGAGCTGCAACCAAACCATAAGGTTGGACACTTTTAGGTGCTACCACTGTGAGTGAGTAACTTCACCCAGTCTAGTAATCTGGTGTGCCCTGCTAACTATTGGTGACGATGACAACAAGTATTGAATTGATCTATATTTGACTGATTATTGTGATACATTTTGACATTGACACACTAGTGACCGTGGCCCATGTCCCTGTTTTCCACCATAACACTGCAGCCTGTGATTCTGCAGCGGTCTCTAACTCTGCCGTGCACTCCTCTTTTAGGGCGGTGCTCTGCTGGGAAGTGTAAATGCATTACTCACCTCATTCCCGGCTGACCCCAGCCAGCAGTATCAAACTCAGTGTCAGATACTGCTGGAAGGACTGAACCTGCCGCTGTTCCTTCAGAAGGAGATGGACAGACTGGCCAGGTGAGTAACTGACTGCTCTTTCCATTTGGTGAGTCTCACTTATCGTGCTAATGTTGTGTTACCTCCCACTGTCATGAACATGTCAGTGCTTAAAGGATGTAGCTTGTGTTTTCATTATTGTCAAGAGATCACAAAGACATCATCTGACAACTATGTACTGTCCATGTAGCCTGATCCATGCCATCAAACTCCCAACATGTGTTGTGATGAACACAGCCAGTGTAGTTTATTCGTCTCATCCTGTGGTTGTATTTTCTCTTCTTAATACTTCCACAGCAAACTGGGAATATTGGCTTTGTGCACAGGGGCATTATCATGTTGGTAAGACTTTGCAATAAGGTACATAAAACTGTGTTGTTACTAAGGAACGACAGAGGAACTAATGAGGAACGACCTGCTAATTGATGAATCATTAAGGAGTAGTTCCTGAATAACTCCGAATTGAGGACTAAATAGTATATAATGATGAGTTACTAGAGAACAGATGGGGAGATACTATATTAATGAATCATTAGGTAATGATTAGTATTCCATGAATCAGAGTCGTTCCTGATTAGCTCTGAACTAGTTGCCACTTATTCATTACTAATTACTTGATAAGTAGCTACTCTGTTTGTGCACCCCCAAGTAAAGTGGACTTCAATAGTTTAATAGTTGTAAAGTCCAATCAAAACTTCCATAAAGTAATGGTCAGATAATCATGAAGTAATGAAGGACTACATTGTAACTACTCAGTTTGATGTACCACTTTATTTGGGGGTGAACAGAGTAGCTAATTATTAAGTAATTAGTAATGAATGAGTGGATACTAGTTCAGAGCTAATCAGAAAGTGGTTGTTATTCTGATTCAGGGATACTTATGAACTAATCATTAGCTAATGATTCATTAATATATAGTATCTTGCAGTTGCTCTTCTCTCGTTCCTTAGTAACTACTCACATTTTTGTGTGCCGTGTTGTAGTGTGATCGTCAAGTTTAATGTGATTGTAGTTGTTTTTGAAGGCCATAGAGTTCTGGCACAGAATTGTACATAGATCGGGGTTCCTGCAGCTTTTAGCATCACACCAAAGGAGTTCATGTGCATTTTCTTTGTTCACTAGGCTAAAGAGCAACACCTCAGATGTCTCCCAAGTTGACCCACCAACTTACCATTACCAGCTTCAACCCAGAGACACAAACTCCATCGACAGCACACACCGCCATGACACCACCAGTAACTGCAAGGGTGATGTCATGGTGGAGAGTGGCTTGGACTGGTTCCACTCCATCGCTCCATCACCGGTAAATGGTATGGCCTCGCCCATACTTACGTCAACTCAAGAAAACCTAAATGAAAAACCAAACTCAAGTTGGTCAGAAATGTCCACAGTAACCAAACAGCCTGTCAACTGTCAGACTGACAAGGACGTTCTAAGCAACGCTGGCTCAACATTAAACCACGATGTTGTTTCTAATCCCTTTGGTTCAGAAGAAGAAATCCAAAAAAGTAAGAAAAATGAAAACACTGAAGAAAAGAGCTCTATTACCCAAGAGGAGATAAAGCAATCTAAGAGACAGGAAGTTAAAAAACATCCGGAGTCTTTGGGGTACGTGTTTCAGAAGGTCTCTAAGAATGTGAGAGACCGAAGACTCAGGGAGATGGAGCTGAATCATCAGCAGTGTGACAAAGAGGGAAGAGGAGGAGGAGGAGGACATGGAGAGAGGGTGGTGTCTGGAGATAGTGCAAGTAAAAATGTGACTGATGTTTTAGATAGGACTTCAGAATGCCACACTAGCAGAAGACTGCCATCAGGTAAGAACTGCTCCTCAAATAAGCTAGTTCAGGATGAGCTGTCCTCTGGTAAAGAAAGTAGATTTGAGAAGGCAGACAAGAGGGACCAGACTGGGACTAAGAACATTAGTGCTGCGCTAAGGGAAAAGATGACAGCTGAAGCTGAAACAGGTAGAGAATTTCATGCAAAGTTGTCAGGCTTTATATTCAAACCAAGGAAGATGAGACTTTCAGTCCACAACCACGACCTCAATGCCAGCTCAGAGGTCATCGCAGAGTTCCAAAGTGAATGTAACCCAGGCAGCAGAGATCTTCATGCCTACACAGAAAGCAGAATAGGTAAACAGAAGCCAGTTAGCCATGATGACTCAAGTGAAGACCCACTTACAGACACAGAGAAGAAAAAGAAAAGACAGAACCTGTACCAAAATCTTACAGAAGGTGGAGGCAGGAGAAATCAGGCGAGCTGTGTCAGTGAGGTGGGAGAGAGTAGGTCTGAAGCCAGTATAAAAGAGCTAGATAAGGATGTTGTTTCCTTTGACAAATTAGCACAGGGAAAAACTGTAGATAGAATAAAGGGGAGTGATGATGCAGGAAGTCTGAGTCAACAACAAAGAACCAGAGTCGACAGCAGTGATGAGACGAAAGGAGATGGCTTTACGTGCACCCCACCTTTAAAACCAAGCACTTGCATCAGTGATCCAACACTATCCACATCAGGCCACACCAAGTCCACTGTGGCCTCTTCAGCCCTGGCTAAACTCTCAAGATTCTCATTCACCTGCACAACTAAACCCACGACCACAGCTCAAACAAAAGTGGGGAAAAGTCCACTTAAAAGAGATGGTGCTGAATCCTCGAGAGCGAATTCTAAAGACAAGGAAACTCTGAATTCCTCCGAACACAGTCCCTCAGCAAAGATCAAAACTGTAGTCACCATGGGCAAAGCAAAGGACATATTACCCCCTCCAGCTGCAGAGCTCACACCAGGACAGGAACATGAACAAGGGACAGTGAAGCAGACAGAGCCTAATCACGCTGCAAACCACAGTAACGGTATAAAAATGGTGAATGGTGGTCCTGGTGACTGTCATAGCATGGTTAATCTAAAGAAGAGAAAGTGTTTTGAGCTGGGCCCTCCACCAAGTAGTGTTGGTGCTTCCAAGGGTCTGTTCTCAGGACTGTCTATGTTTGGCTCTGTTGAGTTAAGTAATGATGTTTTCGACACTGACTGGGACCAAGAGTTTTCAAAGAAAGCCAAAAACTGAAATCATAGGCGACTGTCACAATATGTATGTGTATAAAGAAGACCACAATAATGTACTTCACATCATATTTTTCTGTGGGGCACATCAGTTGAATTCTTTGCCTGATGTATGATTTAGTTACCCTCTATAACCTGGAAATAAATGTGAAATGGTTGGAGAATTGTACTTTTTCTTTCTCTCTCTTCTGCCTGAAAAGACTGTAGATCTCAGCTACAGCAGCTAGAGCTCAGGCAAACAGTTGCATGGTGGCAACATGACAAGCAACTTTAGATTTTGGCCAAAAACATATCAATGTATTATCATGAAGCGAAAATACCTGGGTATTAACTACAAATTGTTTACATTTTACATGACTGAATTTTGTGCTTTTCTTGAGAATACAACAGGCCTCATTAAACATTTGTATGCACCGACTTTATCTTAACTTGTGTGAAAGCTCAAGTTGTTGGTTTTTGATTCTCATTTCTAAAATATTGGTAGGTCAGAACAAAATGTACAAGTGGTCAGTACCACTTCTATACAGATATCCATCATTTCTTTTTCTGTTTTAGTAGCAAAAGATGAAACAAAACAACACAACTGATGTTGGGAAACTAGAAACCAGAAACAAGTGTTTGACATTTTTCATCATGTTTCTCAAACAGTTTCTTCTTGATTAAAACAAAATCTGCTTGACATTAGATGGATGTGCATGAAAAACTAATTATTTATATAGCACCTTTTAAAAACAGTTTACAAAGTGCTTCGACAGACCAAGCAAAAGCAGGATACCCAGAAAACAATATAACAACAGAAAGACAAACAGTAAAGCAAGATACTACTACTTGTGACGCAGCTGAGTGATGTGGTTTTCAGCACAGACCTCATTTCACATGATGTGGATGCCTGATATGTGCAGTGGCATGTTCTCAGTACTGCAGGTGTCCTGTCACACAGTGTCTCTGTGAGGTCTGTATGCATTACACGCATTATGTCCTTGGGAATTCATACTAAAGCTGACAGATGTTGTTTAACCAGAGCACATCTATCTATTCTAAATGTTTCTGTTTTGGCCAGGCACTATTATGATGATTTTTACCAAACTCAGTCACAAAAACTAGGTGCTTGGGCTGCTCGAAAACTCATGAAAGGTTGAGTTTCACAAAAAAGCCTCTTGGAGCCACACTACACACAACAGGAAGTCTGCCATTTTGAATTTACTGTCAAATTTAAGGGCTTTATTTTTGCCATTTTCAGGTGTCATTTATCATAAAGTAGAAATACTAATCAAAAAATTATTTCTATTTTGTGGACTGTGTGTATGCCGAATTCAAGAGCAGCTCCCTGTGGTTCAGAAAAGCTCTTCAGCTTGATATCAATTGTTGTGTGCTTTCTCTCTCTCTCTCTCTCTCACTCTCTCCTTCTGTTGCTTTCTGCAGGTGTTTCTGCCTCCGGAGCTGTAGAGTCTGGATCTGTGGTTGCGGCCACCTGCTGCCCCCGTGTTTCTGCTCTGCACCCGCTGCTGCTATTACTGTTATTGCTCTTATTATTAGTATTGCTATTATAATATTACTCTTGGTATCATTTCTATTAATATTGACATCAATATCATTACCACAGCTATTGCTTTACATCCCTATGTGGAACTGTACTGTGCTGCTGTATGTTCTCTCTCCCCCTTCAACCCAACCGGTCGAGGCAGATGACCGCCCACCCAGAGCCTGGTTCTGCTCGAGGTTTCTACCTGTTAAAAGGGAGTTTTTTCTTTGCCACTGTCGCCTAGTGCTGCTCATGGTGGGAACTGCTGGGTCTCTGTAAATAGTCGGTCTAGACCTGCTCTACACGAAAAAGCGCCCTGAGATAACTTTGTTATGATATGGCGCTATATGAATACAACTGAATTGAATTGAATTATAATTTTGTGTCCAGTAAAGCAGCAGGATTCTTATTTGGTCATTTTCTGAGTGGAGGTTAGTGTTAGCTCCACTGCCTATAGACTATATCAGGCTACAGAGGCTGTTTGCGAGGGAGAGCTGATCTGAACACCAAGAAATCAAAGTGTTTGACCAGAAATTGAACAATTGTGATATTTAGTTCTTAAAAATGAGTTCATGACATTGTTACATGTCATGTTTTCTCATTTAAAAACTTGCAGGAACAATTTCCTTAACTGGTTTTACTAACAAAACTAGTTAAATGAAATATTATCTTTTAAATGTGTACATTACACACACTGAGCTACTACAGAGAAATACAGCTCAACAAACTGCTGCTGAAACGCAATAATTATGTGGACAACAGCGCCCTCTTGTGTCGGAGCTGCATTATTAACCGACCTCATGTGAAACTGCACGAGTTCAATAAGATCATGTGATGTATGCGATTAGGAACGTGAGAGTAAATAAAGACACTTTCAAACACTGTGTATTTTGGATTTATTAAAAGTGAATGAATATGTGACCTACCAACTCGTAGCTGTCAGGTCAGACTGTGCTGTAAACTGAGGCTACCGAGATTGAGACAAATCCGGCTCTCCTATTGGATGCCAAAAGTTGGATTCTCGCTGTTGAGACAATAGAGCCATCTGATTGGCTGCGTGTCGGTAAAGGATTTGATTAGGGATTATTGTTTATCGGTTTAGGAAACTAGGGAACAAACTGTTGATCTCTTTCATTCTAAACACAGATGTATACTCTTTATAATACGTTTTCATTTTTTGGGGTCCATTTTTATATTCTACATTTATTATATATATATCTTGACATTTGCAGAACTCTTTTTTCTTACCATGTTTACTGTTATGCACCAAAATACCAAGACAAAAACCTTACAAGGCAATAAAGCCGATTCTGATGTGTGAAGGCTTTTGAAAAAGAGAGAAATGCGAGTCAGCAGCTGTATATGTAATAATATCACGGCGGTCAAGCCAGCCGTCATTCGCGTTTGCATGGTCACACCATCCGCCCGTGTGTTTCCAGTGCGCAATTCATCTAACGTTTACGGTAATCGCAATGAAAGCGCTCTGGGGAGCTGTTGGACGCGACTGTCGAATACAATATGGGACAGATGTTACAGAAATACTTTCACATTAATCATTATTGTGTAACGAACTAAAAGAACATTGAATCAAGAGGACGTATTATGTAGTCTGCCATTATAAAGCTAACGAATATCCCAATGGATACTTCCGGATTTCAAAGTAAAGGATGGCGTGGGGTTTCATTTCCATTATTTTCGATTGAGGAACAGAATGTGTGTTCATTGCAAAACTGATAGGAAAGCCAACTGAGGTCAACCAGGGTCAACCAGACGTCTGTGAATGGAAACATGTAACGCTACAGGATGTTTTCCAGACAACATTTTACATGAGACATGGCGAAAATGACAAGTTTAAGTCAAGTTTCAGACCTGAAAAATAACCTGAACCTCCTCCTTCCGACTCTTTTCTGCGGCACAGAGTGAACAAAGGGGCTTTAGATCCACACTTGAGTACAGTAAAGTCCTAAAAGATTTGGAGCTGCTTTTGTTGTAGCTAGACGCAGAGAAGGAGTTTTAAACCGAGCGAAAGAGACTCTGCTCCACTCTGCTGTGCTGCAGTAGCGCCACCGGCCGCGGGGCGCTGTTTCACCCAAATCTGAAATCAATTTTTCAAAAATCATAAACATCATATTATTATGAGAAAATGAGGAACGCTTCACGAATTTGCGTGTCATCAGCAAGGATGAAACGTTAGGCTACAGCGTTGACCGGAGCTCAGTGTGGCTCTTTAAAACCGGCCAACTTTCATTTAACTCTGCGGAATTAAATCATTGCATGCGCCGTTTGTCACTGCTTTGCTTGCGTTGGCCAGCTGCCGTTTGAATCAACTCCCGCGGACGACGCTGTCAAACAAAGTCATCTTTCAAAATTACAATTTTCAGCAGCAAAATTAGGCTTTTCTCTCACACTTTCGTTTGGCATTCGTGACATAAAGATCCGAGCACAGACGCACACTGCAATCTAACAGTGAGATCTCCTCTGTTCAATTACAGATTCTGCTGTTGTCACAACAAACACCATGAGTGACACCCACATGTCATTTTTTTCTTCTTCTTCTTCTTCTTCTTCGTCGTCATTATGCCTATTCGTAATTGTTACCTTAAAGCGTGCACTCTCTGCCCATGTTCATTTTCTCTGTCTAGATTGAGCATCCTACGTTCAGGAGGGCCCATAACGGGACCCTCCTTCTCAAGGCAACCCCCGATGCCCAAGCCGTCGGCCCCCAGGTGCCTGCCGGGGGGCTAACATACAGGGTGAAGAAGCCCGAGGAGGTGGATGCGGAGGCCCGCGCCCACGTCTCCTCCGAGGGTGGCGACACCGCCAACGCCACCCTCGTCCTGAGCCGGTGGAAGGTCCAGTTTGGCCGGTACCAGGGCAAGACCTTCCACTGGCTCCTGGAGAACGACGTGGGCTACGCTGTGAATCTGGTGGCCTCCCACCAGAAGGAGCGAGAGACGACGGGGTCTCAGTCCCCGCTGATGGCCAACAAGGTGGAGTCAGCCTTCATGTCTGATTCGCACAGTTAAAGAAGTAATGAAACTTTGAACCTGTCTTTGTGAATTTGCAGGACGCCTTCGCCCGCTACTTCTCAGCTTACCCTGACTTTGCTGAGGCAGTCAGGTTCCACCGGGCATTTGAGGAGGCGCGGGCGAAGTCCCTCCAGCCCGGTCAGGAGGGACAGGCCCTTGTTGGCTTCGGGGACTTCAAATTTGAGACCCTGCAGAGCCTGTACGAGTCTGAGGACCCCAAAAAGATCCGGTATGTTGTGATAAGATGTGGATAACTCAATTGCTGTTCTGACCATCGGCGATTATAAAAAAAAAAAAAAAAAAAAAAAAACACCAAGTGTCTCATTTGCACAGATTTGTCAACTACCTCCGGAGGAAGGTGCCAGCTCCCGGCACGCAGATGGAGAATGCCGTCCGCTACGTCCGGAGCAGAGACAGACAGAGGGCTGCTGCTGGTGGTGGTGCTGCTGCTGCTGCTGCATCCGCCACCACCACCAGCAGCAGCAGCAGCAGAGGAGCCTCTGTCTCGGCTGCAAGCCAGAGAGCCAGGAGTGCATCACAGTACGTGTTTTATTTCAAAGCAGTCTGAGTTTGGTGTCTTTGGATGGATTGCCTTTCTGAAGAAGTGTTAGTATTTGTCATGTTGTCACATTGTAGACGTTGTGTCATTTATTCTTGTTATAGGCCTCTTGGTTCAGCGCTTGCAGCCTTTGTCTCCGGGCGGCGTTCTCTGTCTGCGGTGGAAATGCAGGCACAGATTAAGAAGCTGGTGGCCCCTAAGCCTGCATTTCCAGGCAAGTCCAGCCTAAGTTTAATACAGAGTTAAATTTTTTGCATTTCTTGTGTTCACTGTATATTTTCTGTGTTTCTTCTCTCATCGTGTGATAACAGCCTCCTTCAGATCAGCTCTTCCCTCGACATCATCCCAGGAGCCTTCAGATGAAGAGCTGGTCAGGGCGGTAGTTGACATAGAGGAGTGTAAGTAAAAACAAAAAAACATGTAATATTTTACATAGTGTTCATAAAAGAAAGACTTGCATTCATTTTTGACTCTTCTTTTTATTTTGCTTTATAAATGTTTACGTAATCAGAAGGACAGGACAAGACAGGTAAGTCTAACTACCGGTGTCTGCCTGTAGCAAGTCTCAAATCACTAACCGACGTGCCGGCCAATCACCTGTCAAAAACGTCACTAACAGTGCGTCTGTAGTGTCATATTTTCCTTATCGACCTTTCACTAGTTGCCTGCGTAACCCCTCTCTTGCTGCTGCTGCTGCTGCTGCTGCCGCCGCCGCCGCTGCCGCCCGCATCTAATCTGTTATCAGTTTCCCTTCAAAACCACCTTCCGTAGTTTTTATATGCAGCTTGGCTAAGACTATCTTTTCAACAGTAATCTTTGCTCATCGTTTCTCAAATGTGGCTGCTGCCCTCTCCCGTAAAGTGACGCATGTTCCTCTGGTTCTCTCTCTCTCTCTCTCTCTCTCTCTCTCTCTCCCTCCAGCTGCTGCCAGAGTCCTGGCGGGCAGCTCTCACTGCAGAGCAGCAGCAGTGGATCGGTCGGGTGCTGTTTGCCAGGGACAGCTTGGGGAGGCCTCGGCTCATCAGCGAGCTGAATCTCTGGTGGTACCCTCCCCAACCCCGGCCGATCTACAACCAGCCTCCCGCATCCCCCGACCCCTTCTTTGCATGTCGGCTGTTCTTGTGGATGCCACACCGAATCTGGCGTCTGCAGCTGACATGCCCCCAGCCTTTATGCACCGGGTCCATGGTAAAGGTTGGGCTGTACAGGACCATCCGGAGGGTCCTGGACATCGACAGCTGGTATCTCATGGCCACTGAGTACCTGGAGTGCCGTCGATGTAAGAAGAAGGTCGGAGGGTGGTCACAGGGCATCATAAGGCAGCTGTCTCCCACCTACAGCTGCGAGTTTCCAGCTGTACTTACGTACAAGTAAGAGAAATACACACACACGTATATGAAAATACATACACGCGCGCGCTATTTGACGTATTTAGGTGGGGTGACTAAGCTGTATATAATGTTTGTGTTTCTGCAGGCTGTCGTGTGACCACAGGGTGATTGCACAGCCGAAGTCTCGCACTCTGGGCAACAGTGCCACTCGGCTGTACAACACCCTGCGGGAGCAACATTCGGACTCCTGGATGCGGAGAGCGATCCAGTACCTCGGCGTGTGCGAGCAGTTCCTGGCCTTGTCCACTGTGAGGGGCCCGTTTCCACCACCACCCCAGATGCCCCCTCTGCCTACACCCATCTGGCTGCTGACGGTGTACAGCTATGACCTCCTGACGCGGCTGGATGAGTACAAGGCCAGGATCACGTCCACCTTCGGATCCATCTTGAAGATGGATTCCACCAAGAAGGCGAGTAATGTTTGTCACAATTTCATATATTCTTACAGCTGCTTTCATACCACAGCTGTGTGTGTGTGTGTGTGTGTGTGTCTGTCTGTCTCACATGTAAACATCCATCTCTCTCTCTCTCTCTCTCTCTGTGTGTGTCCAGGTGACGAAGAAGCTCGCAGGTACCGCTTCCGAAACGGCCGCCTGGGTTACCAATGTTGGCAACGAGTACGGGCAGGTCCTCATGAGCGTCCTCACCTGCTCCGAGGGCCTGTCCAGGATGGTGGCCGGACTGATGAGACGGTACCAGCTCGCCGGGGTACCCCCCCCACAGCTGATCTACGTGGACCGCGACTGCTGCAGCCAGGACGGCGTGTCGAAGATAGCTGCCTTGTTTCAGGTGTGAAACTGATGATGACGGTCGAATCGTAATGCCAGTAATTATCTCATACGCACACTAAATCGATGACAAACAAACCACATTGGCTTTCTTGTATCGCAGGGGCAGGGACAGCTCGTGGTGAGACTCGACATCTGCGAAGCGCCGCATCAGGTGTAACTACGGAGAGCCACGAGCTGTACCCCGTCTTCATGAGGCAGCTGTCTCACTGCATCTTCGAGGTGGACCCCGGAGATGCCCGCCATCTCATCGAGGCTAAGCGGTCCCAGCTGGAGGGGAGGCACGGGATGGTCGGCCTGACTGACGCCGAGGTGATCCGGAGGATCTCCAGGGAGGAGTGGAGGCTCCACTGTCGCCGGCGGACACGTGGGGCCGAGGAGTCGGCGCTCCTCATCCAGGAGCTCCTCAACACCTTCGGCGGTCCAGCAGGACGCGACAGCCTGGACATCCCGTTGCTCGACGCTCTCCGCATCCAGGACATATGGAGCACGCAGAGGCGCCACCTCAGCTGCATCCAGGACCCACCGGGCGTGCAGCTGTACACCCAGACCGGCTGGCTGACAAAGGGCGGAGTCAGCCTGCCGGTTTATCGCTGCGCGAGGGGCTCCACATCTCTGGAGTCCTTCCACCTCCACCTCAACCGGTTCATCCCAGGTACATGCACGTGTCTCACACATTCCGTATTCACACATTTCATGCAGACGTAAATTCATTTTTGACGCAAAACCCGCTTCTTCTTCTTCTTCTTCAGGGACACAAGCCAGTGCCAAGCACTTCCAGGCGTTCCTGGTCGATGGACTGGTGAAGTGGAATGAGGACCGCGCAGCAGCTGCACCGCCACTGGATGCAGCTGTGGGACGGGTGGAGCCTCTGCACTCCTACAGTGGCCACCTCAAGCACGTCCTTAACCAGAAGAGCCAAAGGGTGCTTGGCCGTCAGATGGTTAAGGACTTCACCAAGCCTGCTGAGTACACAGGTGTGTGATGCGCGTTCACTCCATTAATCATCAGCGCCACAGCTATGAGAAACGGGAGCGTTTGCCAAACCTTTGCTTTCCGTTTTTTGCTGTGTGACAGGGGAGCTCATCGGGGTGGAGTACCTGTACCAGCAGACGGGCAGAGTGCTTGAGGATGTCAGCTTGGACCCTGACACTCCGGACGAGGCTGCTGCCATCGAGTCGCTCGAGGAGGTGGACAAGGGTATCATGGAGGACGTCGAGGACCCCACCGTCTTCGAGCTCGATACCCCCTTCACCGGCACAGCGACAGCAGCCCGGTCAGGTCATCCAGCTGACGCACCCCGGTCTGAGCCATCCGGTCCGGCCGCCCCTGACCAAGATGCCCCTCCCGAGGCCCCCGAGGTTCAGGCTCCTGCTCCCCAGCAGTCCTCCTCAGACTCTGAGGTAGGTTCACTAACTACAAACTGACACTGCTACCGGTGACAATGATAATATATTCCGATCATTTCATTTTGATATCATTTTGCGGAACACAAGTGTATAGTGCAAGTGTTTCACAGTGCTCTGTTTGCTCACTCACAGCAGCACTTCTCTCCTCCTTCCTCTTTTCCTCTTTCTTTCTTTCTTGCATTTCTTCTCAGGGGGAGATCCAGGGTCCTGATGGCCAGCCAGGATACAGGCATGTCCTGAAGCTGGCCAAGGCCCTGGTGGAAGCTGTCTTCTCGGACTGAACTCGGGCCCTGCAAGTTGGCCCAGCGCCAGTCACCTGGTGGAGGCCATCTGCAGCCAGCTCTGCCAAATCCACCCCACGGCCACGCGGTCCGAAGGGACCACCAGGACCCGGTGGTCCCTCATCCTGACGGACTACGTGGCCATCAGAGAGGCAGTGCTGGCCAGCCCGAGGTTGATGGCTGAGACCGAAATCCAGCTCTTTGAGCTGAACCAGCGGACCCTGTCCCAGTGGTAAGAGTTTAACAAGAAGCTGTGTTGATGTGTTGTAAGCCGTGCTGTGACTTGTCTTTCGATGAAAGCCGAAGAGCCTAAAAACAGCCTGTGTTTGTCTTCCAGGTTCCATCGACGCCAGACAGGAGGGCTGGGGGCTGTGCTGCGGCAGTGAACTGGCATCGTCCCTGCTCCAGCATTTGCCAGCCAGACCCTCCCTCCACCAAAAGGGCTGTCCCCGGTACAGGTGGGACGAGGACAGCCCTTTCATTATGACGTCCCTGCAACCCCTCCTCCTCTTCCTCCTCCTCCTCCTCCTCCACCTCCAGCACCGCTCCCGGGACTCTCCGTCTCTCCTGTCCCTGCTGGTGGGTTGCCTCCTCTTCCTGCACAGCGTGTGCCCCGATCAACGGCCTACAGGAAGAGGAAGGCGGCCGAGGCTGCTGCTGCGGGGCAGGGGCCGCTGCCCGGGAGCAGACCCCGCCGGCCGATGACACAGTACACGTGCAGCAAGTGTGGCCAGCCCAAAAGGCTCGACACTGGCCACACTCGCATTGCGGGTGTGGCGTACTGTGCGTCGGTCGGCGGGAAAACTGTGGAGGAATGGAAGGAGGAGATGAAGAGCAGACTGCAACACCAAGGGCAAGACTGAGGGACAATTTTTGTTTTTTTGTTTTTTTTTTGTTGTTGTTTTGTTTTTTTAAATGAATGAATTTATTTATGTATGTATGTATTTTAATAAAAGAAAGTATTTCTGCAATCTGCACTTTGTTTGGGAGCTTTATTATTATTTGTTATTTCTGATTATTAATGAACTTCTCACATGTCAACATGACTGCAAATAATGAACACTAACACGCTGCAAACTAGTTAGAACGCTTTATACTCACACACTCGGATGAAGTACTGTCTCACATATGCATTTATCTATCATTTATACTGATAATATATTCATACTTTTATTCATACTTTTATACTGACGCAATACGTCGGTCCTGATAATGTCCCATGTATATTCGTACTCCATCATTTATACTCCATCATTTATACTCCATCATTTATACTGACACCATTCTCAGTGACAGGTCCTGATGTCCTGATAATGTCCCGTGTTTGGCAGTCTATTCGTCATTTTGCCGCTTTTAGTGCTGCTTTTGGCGACACCATTCGCATTCACGCCACACAGTCCTTCACGCTTCTTCCATGCCCTGGCGGGGGATCGAACCAGTAACCTTCGGCTCCGCGAGTGCTCCGCAGCGCATCTGCGGGACCCCCGGAGACGAACGTGCCCGCAACTGGGGACCCCCAGCAGAGAAGAATGTGCGGCATCCTCCGGAGGAAGCTGCTTTAATCTAGACAGAGCACAACAGTATGCAGAGGTCTGGGTGCTGTGCTGTGAGCCCTGTGCCTACAGTGACCCACCCAAGACCCGCTCTGACCCACTCTGATCCACTCCGGGTCCCGTTTGCCCTGCTGAGGAGCTCACAGGGCTGATGGGAAATTCTGTGCAATGAGCCTTTACGTCACGCAGCCAGGATTGGTGTGCTGAAGGCGAGAGAACAAAAGATCTACTCACAGCTCCTCCTCCTGCATTCATCCTAGAGGCACTTCAACCCCCCCAGAAACCCCTGCCGGACCTCCAACTGTCCCCACACACACACACACACACACACAGACAGGGGTGGGTGGAGGCACAGAGAGAGAGAGAGACAGGGGTGGGGGGGAGGCACAGAGAGAGACACACGCAGGCTGCAGTATGTGATCTCTTCTTTGACTCGGACAGACAGACGTTCACAGCAACAAGCTCCTCGGTTCAACATGACGTGTTTATGAAGACATCAAGCCTGAGAAGAAGGAGAGGAAACAAGACAGTATACACAGCTGAAGCTTTCTGTGCTCACTGTCATGCTGTTTGCTTGCAGGACAGCTGATGTGATCACACACGCTGGGTTTGGAAAATGGATTCTGGCTCTGAGGACGTGGATTTCTCTCTGCTGTTATCACAGAACCTCCCCATCCTCAGATGGACGCTACAACAGGGCTAGCAGCTAAACTCTTCCAAAGCTAACAGGGTTTATACTCTAACAGGGTTTATTAACATTAACATTATCGGGACTCAGGGGGCACAAAGGGAGTGCTCTTTCACCTCATTCAAACTAGCTGTGTTCTTGAAAAGCCAACACAGCATTTCAGAGCCATGCTATGATTCTTATTAAAGGCATTAAACTAGTCTTTATCTTCACATTTGTTATAGCTGTGGCTGTCTCTCCCTGCTGCTGCATTACTTCCTGCTTCCTGCTTTTGTTTTTATTCAAAAAACGTCAATGCAGTTGCACAAACTCACCACCAGGTGTCAGCCTATGACCGGTCTATGGAGCGGGGGGCGCTGTTGTAGCTGTAGTCTCGCTGCAGAACATGGAGGAAAACACAATATCAAACATGAGTCACAAGAACTGCCCAAGTATACACATCTATAGGTCCTTGATGTCAAATGCTGTATTGTTTAACAGTAATTCACACACGGAACATGCCGTTATGCTCGGCCGCCTAGTTAAAGTTAAAAGTGGAGATGCAAGATTATTGACAGGCAAGGGGAGGTGTGGCAGGACCATTTTCATCTAATTAACACCTCAAAGTGCCAATTCCTCCAGTTCCCTTTCCCTGTAAAGCACAGTTTCTATTAATATTAAAATATCGGCTTTTCATTGTGTTCTGCACTTTCAGCAGTGAGTGACAGATAAAATGCTGCCTCAGAGTGGACATAATGCATATATATTTCATAGCTTGTCAAGACAAATTGCAAAGCTGCGTAACTCATCTGGGCATATTTCAATTTGTTGTGTTTGTGACCTGATTCCACCTCATGTCCGTTTCACTTTCCAATCCATAAAAGAAACAACTTCTTTAAAATAGGCCTAGTTTTTGTCAGTAAATGATACAGTAATCGCAATACTGAGACAATGACAAAGAAAGACAATTCTATCATATATCAGAATTTTATTAATCATGAGGCAAAACTAAGATCCAAGTCTGTGCCTGAATGTATGATGTTATCCTACACTGACGTTTCCATTACCTGTAACTCTCTGGTCTCTTTCTGTCCTCCCTGAGTCCACACTGTCACTTCATTTGACATTAAGTGCGACTCCTCGGCCTCCAATAACAAAATGTTGGCTGATTGTGTGCTTGGTTTGGTGTTCCGTGTTGCTGTCAAGGACGTGGCTAACGATGCTGCTGTGTTGATTTGCCTGGTGATGTATGAAATGGGAATTACGAGTGAAGACGAGCGCTTCTCGTTAACGTGCTGCGTTTCCTTTAACGTTACACTTGATTGGCATGGAATCAGCCGCTTAGCGGTCAAATGTTAGGGGAATATTAATAACTTTGTTATAACGTTACCTTTGAGCTCCGAGTTAGCGTAGCTAACATTAAAACAATGTTATAACTTCACTGTTTAACTAACAGATCAGTGCTGTTGAGAATCAACTCAGTTGTATTCATATAGCGCCATATCACAACAAAGTTATCTCAGGGCGCTTTTTCGAGTAGAGCAGGTCTAGACCGACTCTTTACAGAGACCCAGCAGTTCCCACCATGAGCAGCACTAGGCGACAGTGGCAAAGGAAAAACTCCCTTTTAACAGGTAGAAACCTCGAGCAGAACCAGGCTCTGGGTGGGCGGTCACCTGCCTCGACCGGGTGGGTTGAAGGGGGAGAGAGAACATACAGCAGCACAGTACAGTTCCACATAGGGATGTAAAGCAATAGCTGTGGTAGTGGCATTGATGAAATGCCTCCTTTAGCGATAATGGTTCGTGTAACAAATGTAGTTTATTCACCGCGTTGGAGGCGAGGCTCAGTGAGTTAGAGTCGCGGCTCCGCACCATGGAGAGTTGGTCAGCCGTAGCTAGCCAGCCCCCAGCCGGTGCGAGCCGACCAGAGGCAGCTTCTGCCAGCCGTCTCCCGGCAACTCCCGAGCAGCCGGGAGGCCCGGGAGGCTGGGTGACTGTCCGAAAGAAGCATAGCCCTGAACCAAAGCCCACGGTTCACCACCGACCCGTTCACGTTTCTAACAGGTTTCTCCACTCAGCGACACACCTGCTGAGAAACCAGCTCTGATTATTGGCAGCTCCATTTTGAGAAACGTAAAATTAGCGACACCAGCGGCCACAGTCAAATGCATCCCAGAGACCAGAGCGGGCGACGTTCAATCCTATTTAAAACTGCTGTGTGTACATATGCAAAGACAATGTCGGACTCCGTAGTTTTCTCTGGGCCCCTGCCTAATCTCACTAGCGATGACATGTATAGCCGCATGTCATCATTCAACCGCTGGTTGTCGAGGTGGTGTCCAGGTAATGAGGTGGGCTTTGTAGATAATTGGCGGACTTTCTGGAGAAGACCTGGTCTGATTAGGAGAGATGGCATTCATCCCACTTTGGATGGAGCCGCTCTCATATCTAGAAATCTGGCCGAGTTTATTAGTGGCCCAAAGCTATGACAACTCAGAGTTCAGACCATAGACTTAATACAGTCTGTGGTCCAGACCAGGAGGCAGAGTTGCAGTCCTACACGCTTCTCTGCGCTTCCATTAGAGCAGTTACCCACCCTAAACTCCACAGAGAGGTTGTCTGCACCCAGACCACTTAAATTATTTAAATCCAAAGTAAACAGAAGAGGAGTTACACATAAAAACCTAATAAAAAGTAAAACCTCCACTGCAACAGTACAACAAAATAGGAGAATTAAATGTGGACTCTTAAACATCAGATCTCTCTCATCTAAAGTTGTTCTAGTAAACGATCTAATATCAGATCATAATATTGATTTATTTTGTCTTACTGAAACCTGGCTGTGTCAAGGTGAATATGTTAGCCTAAATGAATCCACTCCCCCCAGTCACATTAATACTCACATTCCTCGAGGCTCAGGCCTAGGAGGTGGAGTTGCAGCCATCTTCGACTCAAGCCTATTAATCAAACCTAAACCTAAACTAAACTATAACTCGTTCGAAAGCCTTGTTCTTAGCCTTTCACACCCACCTGGAAAACACTACAGCCAATTCTATTTGTTATAGTGTACCGAGCTCCGGGACCGTACTCTGTTTTTTTAATCTGAATTCTCAGAGTTCTTATCAGGTTTAGTCCTTAAAACAGATAAAATAATTATTGTAGGTGATTTTAATATTCATGTGGATGTAGAAAATGATAGCCTTAGTGCTGCGTTTATCTCATTATTAGATTTGATTGGCTTCTGTCAGAGTGTACATAAACCCACTCACTGTTTTGACCACACCCTCGACCTTGTTCTTGTTTATGGCATAGAAATTGAACATCTAATAGTCTTTCCACAGAATCCTTTTTTTATCAGACCATTATTTAATAACTTTTGAATTCCTATTACTGGACTACACGCCATCAGGCAAACATTCCTACACTAGATGTCTATCTGATAGTGCTGTAGCTAAATTTAAGGAAGTGATTCCATCGGCATTTAATTCAGTTCCAGGTCTCAATATAACAGATGACTCCTATGCTAACTTTAGTCCCTCCCAAATTGATCATCTTGTTGATAGTGCTGCAGGCTCACTACGAATAACACTCGACTCTATCGCCCCTCTAAAAAAGAAGATAATAAAACAGAGGAGGTTAGCTCCATGGTATAACCCGCAAACCTGCAAATTAAAGCAAACATCGCGAAAACTTGAAAGGAAATGGCGTTCCACCAATCTGGAAGAATCACGTTTAGCCTGGCAAGATAGTCTTAAAATTTATAGAAAGGCCCTCCGTAATGCCAGAGCAGCCTACTACTCATCATTAATAGAGGAAAATAAGAACAACCCCAGGTTTTTGTTCAGCACTGTAGCCAGGCTGACTGAGAGTCACAGCTCTGTTGAGCCATGTATTCCTATAGACCTCAGTAGTAATGACTTTATGAGCTTCTTTAATGATAAAATTCTAACTATTAGAGACAAAATTCAGCACCTCCTGCCCTCAGTTGGTACTGACTTATCTTCAAACACAGGAACCTTAGAAACAACTGTAAAACCTGTACATTTAGACTGGTTTTCTCCCATCAACCTTAATCAACTAACTTCCATGATTTCCTCATCTAAGCCATCAACGTGTCTCTTAGACCCCGTCCCAACTAGGCTGCTTAAAGAAATTTTACCCTTAGTTAGCACTTATTTACTAGATATGATCAATCTGTCCTTATTAAAAGGCTATGTGCCACAGTCCTTTAAAGTAGCTGTAATTAAGCCTGTTCTTAAAAAGCCCACTCTTGATCCAGGGATTTTGTCAAATTATAGACCTATATCTAACCCTCCTTTTCTCTCTAAGATCCTTGAGAAAGCAGTCGCCAATCAGTTGTGTGACTTTCTACACAACAACAAGCTGTTTGGAGGATTTTCAGTCAGGATTTAGAGTGCATCATAGCACAGAGACAGCACTGGTGAAAGTTACAAATGACCTTCTAATTGCATCCGACAAAGGACTTGTCTCTGTACTTGTCTTACTAGACCTTAGTGCTGCATTCGATACCATTGACCATCACATTCTATTACAGAGACTAGAACATTTAATTGGCATTAAAGGTACTGCACTAAGCTGGTTTAAATCCTATTTATCAGATCGATATCAGTTTGTACATGTTAACGATGAATCCTCTATGCACGCCAAAGTCAGTCACGGAGTTCCACAAGGTTCTGTGCTTGGACCAATTCTATTTACCTTATATATGCTTCCTTTAGGCAATATTATTAGGAAGCACTCCATAAATTTTCATTGTTATGCAGATGATACCCAATTATATTTATCGATCAAGCCAGATGAAACCAATCAATTAGCTAAACTTCAAGCATGCCTTAAGGACATAAAACCTGGATGACCTGCAATTTTCTGATGTTAAACTCAGACAAAACCGAAGTTATTGTACTTGGCCCCGAACACCTTCGAAACACATTATCTAAAGATAGTTTCTCTAGATGGCATTGCCCTGGCCTCCAGTGACACCGTAAGGAATCTTGGAGTTATCTTTGATCAGGATATGTCCTTTAACTCCCACATAAAACAAACTTCAAGAACTGCCTTTTTTCACTTACGTAACATTGCAAAAATCAGGCACATCCTATCTCAAAAAGATGCAGAAAAACTAGTCCATGCATTTGTTACATCTAGGCTGGATTTTTGCAACTCTCTATTATCAGGCTGCCCCAATAAATCCCTTAAGACTCTCCAGTTGATTCAGAATGCTGCGGCACATTTATTGACAAGCACCAGAAAAAGAGATCATATTTCTCCAATATTAGCTTCTCTACACTGGCTCCCTGTAAAATCCAGAATAGAATTTAAAATCCTTCTCCTCACCTTCAAAGCCCTAAATCGTCAGGCACCATCATATCGTAAAGAGCTCATAGTACCCTATTACCCCACTAGAGTCTGGGTCTATGGTTGCGGCCACCTGCTGCCCCCGTGCTTCTGCTCTGCACCCGCTGCTGCTATTACTGTTGTTGCTCTTATTATTAGTATTGCTATTATAATGTTGCTCTTAGTGTTGTTTCTGTTGGTGTTAACATCAATACCATTACCACAGCTATTGCTTTACATCCCTATGTGGAACTGTATTATGCTGCTGTATGTTCTCTTTCCTCCTGCTCTCTCTCTCCCCCTTCAACCCAACCGGTCGAGGCAGATGACCGCCCACCCAGAGCCTGGTTCTGCTCGAGGTTTCTACCTGTTAAAAGGGAGTTTTTTCTTTGCCACTGTCGCCTAGTGCTGCTCATGGTGGGAACTGTTGGGTCTCTGTAAATAGTCGGTCTAGACCTGCTCTACTCGAAAAAGTGCCCTGAGATAACTTTGTTATGATATGGCGCTATATGAATAAAACTGAACTGCACAGTATTTGTTCCGATTTCTAAAAACCTGCTTTTGGCATCCAATAGCAGTACGGTAGTGTTTAGTGGGTTTATCGGCGCGTGTTTGGTTTTTCTTAGTACAAGAGAAACACTTTCAGAACTCATTTCAATCTGTCAGCTTGTTACGTGCCAGGCAGGGGCAGGTGTGTTTTGTCCTTCTGCTTTCTTTCTCTCCCCTCCCCCCTCCTTCTGACTTCTCTCCAGGTGCTACCTCACTGATTGATTTCCACCTGTGCAGTCCGCTTGAGCTACTCATTGGTTCCCTCAGACTTCAGGCTGGGGACCTCAATAAAAGGAGCTCAACTTAGAAAGTCAGTCTCTTCACTTTTTGGCTCTGTTGTTGGTCTTCTTGAGCTGTTGTTTCTTGTGAGAGACCTTGTGAATCTATTTATTTCAGTTTATTTGGCGCAACCATCTTGTTCCATTCTCCCCCACGTTAAGCACGTCGTTATGAGAAAACCTGACAATAAACTAGTTTTCCTTTTTCACCACTGCTCTGACTCTGACATTCCTTGACTGTCGTGTTGTCGTCTCCGCTCACCCCTAGTTTCCAAAGGGGACGTAACACAGCTCATGTGAATTACACCAGAAACACACCATTAAATCATCCTGTTATTAGAACTTTAATGCACCAAGCTTGTTATTACTCTTTATAGTATAGACGCACACTCAGATGAAGCTTGTATAAGAGCTGAATTTGAACTTCTGCTGTCATCAGGATGTTTGGGACAGATTCAGCAGCAGCACACAACTGGAAAAAATGTGCATCATACAGCTCAGAACCATCATTTAACCATCTTGTTCTCACTGATTATACATATATCAAACGTGTATATGAGCAGCGGACATTTATCATTTCAGCTCTTTGTCCTTTTGTTTTTGCTAAAGTAGTTTCCAAAGTCAGAAGTCCAGAAGGCGGCTGTCGATGCCGAGGCGGTCCTACCCTCACAAAGGGAAAGGACCTGCAAGCCCTGCAACCAGAGGTGGACCAGGAAAGAAGCAGCAGCAGAACAAGAAAAAGGAGCAGAAGAATGAACAAGAGGAGGAATAAAAAGACTTTATAGGAGTGTTTAGATGAGTCTGTATTAAAATATTTTATTCAGTGTTATATAGTTTATTTATTTTCTTTGCACGTTTGAAAAATAAAAAGTATTTTAATCTCTGACTGCTTTGTGCCAGAAGGCCCCCTTCTGTCCGTCTGAAAATTAAAAATCAATGAAAAGTAGTCTGTGAGAAGAATAAGAATTAAAAATGAATAACAAGTGCTCTTTGAGGAAAAATAACAGCCCTTCCTTCTCTCTTGTTCCGACTCATGGCTAATTGTATAATCAGAGGGCTCCAAACGGGTGGCATGTTGAGAGCAGTGACCTTTGTCTTTTCATATTCGTGAGCTCCACTATACCTACTTTTTGCTCATTACTGCTTCATACTTTGAATCAGCTTGACACACATAGGTTATGCAAATAATGTTTGCACACATTGATTATTCAAATAACACAATTTTCTTCAACAAACTTGTAGAAATGTGGACCAGTTCAATTCAAATTACTTTATTCGTTCCTCAAGGGGCAATTCAAGGCAAGCAAGTCTGTAGACACACATTAATTCTGAATATACAAATATGATGATGTTAGAGTTTAAATACACCACAATGTACATATTATGTCAAATTAAATTTAAGAAAAAGTCAGTAACTATTCCTCAGTTCCCTCAGCAACCAATCCACTACTTACCTGCTCAGCTATCTTCAGGGGAAAAGTTACAGCGTATCATTTCACATTTGCCAGACTTCTGGAGAAAGATCAGTCTGACATTCTGCTGTGGAGAACAGCCAGTATGAAAAGGGAATCTAATGTGGAACAGTTTACTGGGTTCTACACATGTCCTCCTGCTTTGGAGACTGGGGCCACCACTCCTCTTTTCTGTCTGCATCTGCAACACACAAGACTTTTATAAGACAAAACACAAGTCACGTTAACATAAGAAAATGAATCTTTGAGTGCTGTGATGATGTTCAAAAAGGTTGCACAGGTGAGTCCAAAGATCTGTTCTTATTAATGTGACAGTAACAGACAGGAGCAGTTGGAATAATCAAGTGTTTCAGTCACCCATCAGTGCGTTTTATCTGATCACAGTGTGTGTTATTCCTTCTAGTTAGTACACCAAACACTGACGTTGATATCAAATCAATACATTCAGTGTGTTATGCCACTTCCTGTACACTCTAACATAAACTTCCCCCTTCTTCATCAGTCCCCCCTTTCTAAACATGGCGACTATGAATTGTGGGTATCTTCCACTCAAGAAAAGTCTGCAGGCTAACAAAGTGTGCATAAAGGACTGAATAAGAAACCATTTAAAGACGGGTCATAGAGTAGGACACGTCTTGAATACTGAGGGCCTGTACTGTTGCTTTTTAA
This sequence comes from Macquaria australasica, assembly GCA_005408345.1. Lineage (NCBI taxonomy): Eukaryota > Metazoa > Chordata > Actinopteri > Centrarchiformes > Percichthyidae > Macquaria > Macquaria australasica. The sequence continues at coordinate 17,615 of SEMN01000928.1, read as the reverse complement.
TGATACTCAACATATTCGACTAGTGGCTGAAATTTGGTTGACATTTCAAGTGACAAAATAACAAAAGGCCTCCAGCTAAACCTAAATAATAAGAAAACATTAAGACATCTATTGAATTCAAATGATTAGATAAACTCCAGCTCCAGTATAGGCCTATCACGATAACTACTTTTGTCTGACGATACATCGTGCCAGAAATACGTGCGATAAATGATATTATTGTCATATTATTGTAACGAAAACGACACGATAATGGGCTTTCCTCTCTAATTCAGATTAAGTTTCAAAATGTTCCCACCCCGGAGCTGTGGAGCGCGAACCTCTCTGTACAAACTGCAGCCTCCACAGTGATCCTACAGCTGAAATAACACATCTCTAAAACTGTTTCAACACAACCTGAACAAGAACCTTCATGAAGGAGGACTGATTGATTGATTGTAGACTGTTGGATTATTAGTCATTGGTTTTAGCTAGGTGGTCCTACTGGAAAGCTGAGTGACTTGATATTTCAACCCTTTGACTGAAAAACAAAAATCCTGCTCACTATTATTTTTATTCTTCATCAATCCTAACTTTAAAACTTCTTGTGGTAAATGTGCTTCTATATTGATTGAAATGGAATGGCAGGTCTGCAGACAGCTATAGTCCTCCATGTGATATTTAAATCAAAGCTCAATGGATGGACGGACTGCTCAACAAAAGGTTGCCCAGGCTGATTTAAGAAAAAACAGAAAAGTCATCAGGTCAGGAGGAAGGTGCGCATCAGTCCTGATTCAGGTTTTAAGGCCCAGTCCCAACACCCCATGCTCCTGTTACTACACCCTCAGTGATATCACAGCAGTTACCCGTCTCTGCATCTGGTGGATCAGGAACTTGGGAAACCGCTGGCGAAACAAACAGCTCAGGTCTTTATGACGTCAAGACTACCAGAAACACAAACAATAGCACAGACTACCAGAAACACTAACAATAGTACATCGACCGGAATGGTCCCGAGGCTGGAGTTGTCAAAGAACTGTTTGGGACAGGTTCTTGACAGCAGCTCCGAGCTTCCACCCACATCAAAGAATCTGCTTTTGGGGGAGTCCAGCAGGGAGATCTTTGGAGAGTCCAGCAGCTTCCTGGGAGACTCCAAAACCTTCCTGGGAGAGTCCAGGACCTTCTTTTAAACGCCGCTTTTTACGCAAGTTAAAACCTGTCCAAGACGCGCGTTATTTACGCCATTTTCTTGTATGGTAATGAGCCCTTCCTCCTGTTTTACATAGCCAGTAAATCCAGAGTTTTTGTTAAACATTTTTAATAGTTTGTAGCACGTTGATGAGATTGATGCGATTCAGGGAGAATGTCCAAATCCTCTGAATCTGAATACTGTGCAATTTATAAAGACAACACAGATAGCAATCTTGCCTAGCAATGGCAAGCATCTTTCATCGATGCATTGCTTTGGTCTGGCTTTACTCTTCACTTATTGATTACGGTATAAATAACGCGCGTCTTGGACAGGTTTTAACGCCGTAAAAAGCGGTGTTTAATGTACCTCACCAGAGCGCCGTAAAAAGTGCCGTTTTGTATGGTTTTTAAAATGTAACAGCGTAAAAAGCGGCGTTGTAAAAAAAAAATGGCGTGAAAACCGCCAGGATGCCGTATTTTATGCCGTTTTATGTACCAGGGACGTGTGCTGACCTGACGACATTTGATCCCTTTGGCTTGCCATAGGAAGCGTGTGTCTCACGCCAGGAGCATATTATGTGTCAACTAAAACTACAAAAAGTTAGTAAACTAGGTAACTTTACAGTTAGCCTCCAAGTAACGGACCAGCTGAGTTCTAAGTTGCTATAGTCTACAGAGACTAGAACATTTAATTGGCATTAAAGGCACCGCACTAAGCTGGTTAAAATCCTATTTATCAGAACGATATGAGTTTGTATATGTTAACGATGAATCCTCTATGCACGCCAAAGTTAGTCATGGAGTTCCACAAGGTTCTGTGCTGGACCAAATTCTATTCACCTTATATATGCTTCCTTTAGGCAATATTATTAGGAAGCACTCCGTAAATTTTCATTGTTATGCAGATGATATCCAATTATATTTATCGATCAAGCCAGATGAAACCAATCAATTAGCTAAACTGCAAGCATGCCTTAAGAACATAAAAACCTGGATGACCTGCAATTTTCTGATGTTAAACTCAGACAAAACCGAAGTTATTGTACTGAACACCTTCGAAACACATTATCTAAAGATATAGTTTCTCTAGATGGCATTGCTCTGGCCTCCAGCGACACCGTAAGGAATCTTGGAGTTATCTTTGATCAGGATATGTCCTTTAACTCCCACATAAAACAAACTTCATGAACTGCCTTTTTTCAGAAAAACTAGTCCATGCATTTGTTACATCTAGGCTGCCCCAATAAGTCCCTTAAGACTCTCCAGCTGATTCAGAATGCTGCGGCACGTTTACTGACAAGAACCAGGAAAAGAGATCATATTTCTCCAATATTAGCTTCTCTACACTGGCTCCCTGTAAAATCCAGAATAGAATTTAAAATCCTTCTCCACCACCTTCAAAGCCCTAAATGGTCGGGCACCATCATATCGTAAAGAGCTCATAGTACCCTATTACCCCACTAGAGCACTGCGCTCGCAGAATGCAGGGTTCCTTGTGGTTCCTAGAGTCTCTAAAAGTAGAATGGGAGCCAGAGCCTTCAGCTATCAAGTTCCTCTCCTGTGGAACCAGCTCCCAGTTTGTGTACATTTAAGAGTAGGCTTAAGACTTTCCTCTTTGATAAAGCTTATAGTAGGGCTGACTCGGGTGACCCCTGAACCACCCCTTAGTTATGCTGCTATAGGCCTAGACTGCCGGGAGACTTCCTATGATGCACTGAGCTCCTCTCTCCTCCTCTTCCTCTCCATCTGTACGCCCTTATATCCCGTCAATGCTTTATTACTAATTCAACTTCTTCCCGTAGTTGTGTGCTCTCTGTCTGTCTGTCTGTCTCTCTCTCTCTCTCTCTCTCTCTCTCTCTCTCTCTCTCTCTCCTTCTGTTGCTTTCTGCAGGTATTTCTTCCTCCGGAGCTGTTGAGTCTGGGTCTGTGGTTGCGGCCACCTGCTGCCCCCGTGCTCCTGCTCTGCACCCGCTGCTGCTATTACTGTTATTGCTCTTATTCAGAATCAGAATCAGAAATCCTTTAATAGTCTCACAGTGGAGAAATTTACATTGTTACAGTGCAGATAAGAGGTAGAATAAAAGATAGATAGGGATATAAATAGAATAAAAATAAGTAAGAGCACGGTAATTTAACAATCAAAAAGTCCACATCAATAAGTAAGTACACATCCATAAAGTATATGAAGTGTATAAGGTGAATAAAGTGTGTGGGAGTGTATATATTGCACATAAGTGTTATTATTGCACGACAGTGAGGTAACAGTTCGTGTGGTGGTCTACCAGGGTCCATGCTGGTATTATTAGTATTGTGTTGTGTGGTCCATTATTAGTATTACTATTATAATATTACTCTTGGTATCATTTCTATTAATACTGACATCAATATCATTACCACAGCTATTGCTTTACATCCCTATGTGGAACTGTACTGTGCTGCTGTATGTTCTCTCTCCCCCTTCAACCCAACCGGTCGAGGCAGGTGACCGCCCACCCAGAGCCTGGTTCTGCTCGAGGTTTCTACCTGTTAAAAGGGAGTTTTTCCTTTGCCACTGTCGCCTAGTGCTGCTCATGGTGGGAACTGCTGGGTCTCTGTAAAGAGTCGGTCTAGACCTGCTCTACTCGAAAAAGCGCCCTGAGATAACTTTGTTGTGATATGGCGCTATATGAATACAACTGAGTTGATTCTCAACAGCACTGATCTGTTAGTTAAACAGTGAAGTTATAACATTGTTTTAATGTTAGCTACGCTAACTCGGAGCTCAAAGGTAACGTTATAACAAAGTTATTAATATTCCCCTAACATTTGACCGCTAAGCGGCTGATTCCATGCCAATCAAGTGTAACGTTAAAGGAAACGCAGCACGTTAACGAGAAGCGCTCGTCTTCACTCGTAATTCCCATTTCATACATCACCAGGCAAATCAACACAGCAGCATCGTTAGCCACGTCCTTGACAGCAACACGGAACACCAAACCAAGCACACAATCAGCCAACATTTTGTTATTGGAGGCCGAGGAGTCGCACTTAATGTCAAATGAAGTGACAGTGTGGACTCAGGGAGGACAGAAAGAGACCAGAGAGTTACAGGTAATGGAAACGTCAGTGTAGGATAACATCATACATTCAGGCACAGACTTGGATCTTAGTTTTGCCTCATGATTAATAAAATTCTGATATATGATAGAATTGTCTTTCTTTGTCATTGTCTCAGTATTGCGATTACTGTATCATTTACTGACAAAAACTAGGCCTATTTTAAAGAAGTTGTTTCTTTTATGGATTGGAAAGTGAAACGGACATGAGGTGGAATCAGGTCACAAACACAACAAATTGAAATATGCCCAGATGAGTTACGCAGCTTTGCAATTTGTCTTGACAAGCTATGAAATATATATGCATTATGTCCACTCTGAGGCAGCATTTTATCTGTCACTCACTGCTGAAAGTGCAGAACACAATGAAAAGCCGATATTTTAATATTAATAGAAACTGTGCTTTACAGGGAAAGGGAACTGGAGGAATTGGCACTTTGAGGTGTTAATTAGATGAAAATGGTCCTGCCACACCTCCCCTTGCCTGTCAATAATCTTGCATCTCCACTTTTAACTTTAACTAGGCGGCCGAGCATAACGGCATGTTCCGTGTGTGAATTACTGTTAAACAATACAGCATTTGACATCAAGGACCTATAGATGTGTATACTTGGGCAGTTCTTGTGACTCATGTTTGATATTGTGTTTTCCTCCATGTTCTGCAGCGAGACTACAGCTACAACAGCGCCCCCCGCTCCATAGACCGGTCATAGGCTGACACCTGGTGGTGAGTTTGTGCAACTGCATTGACGTTTTTTGAATAAAAACAAAAGCAGGAAGCAGGAAGTAATGCAGCAGCAGGGAGAGACAGCCACAGCTATAACAAATGTGAAGATAAAGACTAGTTTAATGCCTTTAATAAGAATCATAGCATGGCTCTGAAATGCTGTGTTGGCTTTTCAAGAACACAGCTAGTTTGAATGAGGTGAAAGAGCACTCCCTTTGTGCCCCCTGAGTCCCGATAATGTTAATGTTAATAAACCCTGTTAGAGTATAAACCCTGTTAGCTTTGGAAGAGTTTAGCTGCTAGCCCTGTTGTAGCGTCCATCTGAGGATGGGGAGGTTCTGTGATAACAGCAGAGAGAAATCCACGTCCTCAGAGCCAGAATCCATTTTCCAAACCCAGCGTGTGTGATCACATCAGCTGTCCTGCAAGCAAACAGCATGACAGTGAGCACAGAAAGCTTCAGCTGTGTATACTGTCTTGTTTCCTCTCCTTCTTCTCAGGCTTGATGTCTTCATAAACACGTCATGTTGAACCGAGGAGCTTGTTGCTGTGAACGTCTGTCTGTCCGAGTCAAAGAAGAGATCACATACTGCAGCCTGCGTGTGTCTCTCTCTGTGCCTCCCCCCCACCCCTGTCTCTCTCTCTCTGTGCCTCCACCCACCCCTGTCTGTGTGTGTGTGTGTGTGTGTGGGGACAGTTGGAGGTCCGGCAGGGGTTTCTGGGGGGGTTGAAGTGCCTCTAGGATGAATGCAGGAGGAGGAGCTGTGAGTAGATCTTTTGTTCTCTCGCCTTCAGCACACCAATCCTGGCTGCGTGACGTAAAGGCTCATTGCACAGAATTTCCCATCAGCCCTGTGAGCTCCTCAGCAGGGCAAACGGGACCCGGAGTGGATCAGAGTGGGTCAGAGCGGGTCTTGGGTGGGTCACTGTAGGCACAGGGCTCACAGCACAGCACCCAGACCTCTGCACACTGTTGTGCTCTGTCTAGATTAAAGCAGCTTCCTCCCTGACAGCCTCTATGTGCGCTCACACCCTAAATTAGAATTGTTCCAGGACAGACCCCCTACATATAGCCCTCAGGGACAGGGGTTAGTTGTGTTACTCCGGTAGCACATATACTAAAATTGGAACGATACAGAGAAGATTAGCATGGCCCCTGCGCAAGGATGACACGCAAATTCGTGAAGCGTTCCTCATTTTCTCATAATAATATGATGTTTATGATTTTTGAAAAATTGATTTCAGATTTGGGTGAAACAGCGCCCCGCGGCCGGTGGCGCTACTGCAGCACAGCAGAGTGGAGCAGAGTCTCTTTCGCTCGGTTTAAAACTCCTTCTCTGCGTCTAGCTACAACAAAAGCAGCTCCAAATCTTTTAGGACTTTACTGTACTCAAGTGTGGATCTAAAGCCCCTTTGTTCACTCTGTGCCGCAGAAAAGAGTCGGAAGGAGGAGGTTCAGGTTATTTTTCAGGTCTGAAACTTGACTTAAACTTGTCATTTTCGCCATGTCTCATGTAAAATGTTGTCTGGAAAACATCCTGTAGCGTTACATGTTTCCATTCACAGACGTCTGGTTGACCCTGGTTGACCTCAGTTGGCTTTCCTATCAGTTTTGCAATGAACACACATTCTGTTCCTCAATCGAAAATAATGGAAATGAAACCCCACGCCATCCTTTACTTTGAAATCCGGAAGTATCCATTGGGATATTCGTTAGCTTTATAATGGCAGACTACATAATACGTCCTCTTGATTCAATGTTCTTTTAGTTCGTTACACAATAATGATTAATGTGAAAGTATTTCTGTAACATCTGTCCCATATTGTATTCGACAGTCGCGTCCAACAGCTCCCCAGAGCGCTTTCATTGCGATTACCGTAAACGTTAGATGAATTGCGCACTGGAAACACACGGGCGGATGGTGTGACCATGCAAACGCGAATGACGGCTGGCTTGACCGCCGTGATATTATTACATATACAGCTGCTGACTCGCATTTCTCTCTTTTTCAAAAGCCTTCACACATCAGAATCGGCTTTATTGCCTTGTAAGTTTTTTGTCTTGGTATTTTGGTGCATAACAGTAAACATGGTAAGAAAAAAGAGTTCTGCAAATGTCAAGATATATATATAATAAATGTAGAATATAAAAATGGACCCCAAAAAATGAAAACGTATTATAAAGAGTATACATCTGTGTTTAGAATGAAAGAGATCAACAGTTTGTTCCCTAGTTTCCTAAACCGATAAACAATAATCCCTAATCAAATCCTTTACCGACACGCAGCCAATCAGATGGCTCTATTGTCTCAACAGCGAGAATCCAACTTTTGGCATCCAATAGGAGAGCCGGATTTGTCTCAATCTCGGTAGCCTCAGTTTACAGCACAGTCTGACCTGACAGCTACGAGTTGGTAGGTCACATATTCATTCACTTTTAATAAATCCAAAATACACAGTGTTTGAAAGTGTCTTTATTTACTCTCACGTTCCTAATCGCATACATCACATGATCTTATTGAACTCGTGCAGTTTCACATGAGGTCGGTTAATAATGCAGCTCCGACACAAGAGGGCGCTGTTGTCCACATAATTATTGCGTTTCAGCAGCAGTTTGTTGAGCTGTATTTCTCTGTAGTAGCTCAGTGTGTGTAATGTACACATTTAAAAGATAATATTTCATTTAACTAGTTTTGTTAGTAAAACCAGTTAAGGAAATTGTTCCTGCAAGTTTTTAAATGAGAAAACATGACATGTAACAATGTCATGAACTCATTTTTAAGAACTAAATATCACAATTGTTCAATTTCTGGTCAAACACTTTGATTTCTTGGTGTTCAGATCAGCTCTCCCTCGCAAACAGCCTCTGTAGCCTGATATAGTCTATAGGCAGTGGAGCTAACACTAACCTCCACTCAGAAAATGACCAAATAAGAATCCTGCTGCTTTACTGGACACAAAATTATAATTCAATTCAATTCAGTTGTATTCATATAGCGCCATATCATAACAAAGTTATCTCAGGGCGCTTTTTCGTGTAGAGCAGGTCTAGACCGACTATTTACAGAGACCCAGCAGTTCCCACCATGAGCAGCACTAGGCGACAGTGGCAAAGAAAAAACTCCCTTTTAACAGGTAGAAACCTCGAGCAGAACCAGGCTCTGGGTGGGCGGTCATCTGCCTCGACCGGTTGGGTTGAAGGGGGAGAGAGAACATACAGCAGCACAGTACAGTTCCACATAGGGATGTAAAGCAATAGCTGTGGTAATGATATTGATGTCAATATTAATAGAAATGATACTAAGAGCAACATTATAATAGTAATACTAATAATAAGAGCAACAACAGTAATAGCAGCAGCGGGTGCAGAGCAGAAACACGGGGGCAGCAGGTGGTTGCAACCACAGATCCAGACTCTACAGCTCCGGAGGCAGAAATACCTGCAGAAAGCAACAAAAGGAGAGAGTGAGAGAGAGAGAGAGAGAGAAAGCACACAACAATTGAATTGTAAACGATCTAATATCACATCATAATTTTGATTTATTTTGTCTTACTGAAACCTGGCTGTGTCACGATGAATATGTTATCCTAAATGAATCCACTCCCCCCAGTCACATTAATATTCACATTCCTCGAGGCTCAGGCCGAGGAGGTGGAGTTGCAGACATCTTCGACTCAGGCCTATTAATCAAACCTAAACCCAAACTAAATTATAACTCATTCGAAAGCCTTGTTCTTAGCCTTTCACACCCACCTGGAAAACACTACAGCCAATTCTATTTGTTATAGTGTACCGAGCTCCTGGACCGTGCTCTGAATTTTTATCTGAATTCTCAATTCTTATCAGGTTTAGTCCTTAAAACAGATCAAATAATTATTGTAGGTGATTTTAATATTCATGTGGATGTAGAAAATGATAGCCTTAGTGCTGCGTTTATCTCATTATTCGATTCGATTGGCTTCTGTCAGAGTGTACATAAACCCACTCACTGTTTTAACCACACCCTCGACCTTGTTCTTGTTTATGGCATTGAAATTGAACATCTAATAGTCTTTCCACAGAATCCTTTTTTATCAGACCATTATTTATTAACTTTTGAATTCCTATTACTGGACTACACGCCATTAGGCAAACATTCCTACACTAGATGTCTATCTGATAGTGCTGTAGCTAAATTTAAGGAAGTGATTCCATCGGCATTTAATTCAGTTCCATGTCTCAATGTAACAGATGACCCCTATGCTAACTTTAGTCCCTTCCAAATTGATCATCTTGATGGTAGTGCTGCAGGCTCACTACGAATAACACTCGACTCTATCGCCCCTCTAAAAAAGAAGATAATAAAACAGGAGGTTAGCTCCATGGTATAACCCGCAAACCTGCAAATTAAAACAAACATCGCGAAAACTTGAAAGGAAATGGCGTTCCACCAATCTGGAAGAATCACGTTTAGCCTGGCAAGATAGTCTTAGAATTTATAGGAAGGCCCTCCGTAATGCCAGAGCAGCCTACTACTCATCATTAATAGAGGAAAATAAGAACAACCCCAGGTTTCTGTTCAGCACTGTAGCCAGGCTGACAGAGTCACAGCTCTGTTGAGCCATGTATTCCTATAGACCTCAGTAGTAATGACTTTATGAGCTTCTTTAATGATAAAATTCTAACTATTAGAGACACAATTCAGCACCTCCTGCCCTCAGTTGGTACTGACTTATCTTCTAACACAGGAACCTTAGAAACAACTGTAAAACCTGTACATTTAGACTGCTTTTCTCCCATCAACCTTAATCAACTAACTTCCTCATCTAAGCCATCAACGTGTCTCTTAGACCCCGTCCCAACTAGGCTGCTTAAAGAAATTTTACCCTTAGTTAGCACTTATTTACTAGATATGATCAATCTGTCCTTATTAAAAGGCTATGTGCCACAGTCCTTTAAAGTAGCTGTAATTAAGCCTGTTCTTAAAAAGCCCACTCTTGATCCAGGCATTTTGTCAAATTATAGACCTATATCTAACCCTCCTTTTCTCTCTAAGGTCCTTGAGAAAGCAGTCGCCAATCAGTTGTGTGACTTTCTACACAACAACAAGCTGTTTGAGGATTTTCAGTCAGGATTTAGAGTGCATCATAGCACAGAGACAGCACTGGTGAAAGCTACAAATGACCTTCTAATTGCATCCGACAAAGGACTTGTCTCTGTACTTGTCTTACTAGATCTTAGTGCTGCATTCGATCACATTCTATTACAGAGACTAGAACATTTAATTGGCATTAAAGGTACTGCACTAAGCTGGTTTAAATCCTATTTATCAGTTTGTACACGTTAATGATGAATCCTCTATGCACACCAAAGTTAGTCACGGAGTTCCACAAGGTTCTGTGCTTGGACCAATTCTATTTACCTTATATATGCTTCCTTTAGGCAATATTATTAGGAAGCACTCCATAAATTTTCATTGTTATGCAGATGATATCCAATTATATTGATCAAGCCAGATGAAACCAATCAATTAGCTAAACTTCAAGCATGCCTTAAGGACATAAAAACCTGGATGACCTGCAATTTTCTGATGTTAAACTCAGACAAAACCGAAGTTATTGTATTTGGCCCCGAACACCTTCGAAACACATTATCTAAAGATATAGTTTCTCTAGATGGGATTGCCCTGGCCTCCAGTGACACCGTAAGGAATCTTGGAGTTATCTTTGATCAGGATATGTCCTTTAACTCCCACATAAAACAAACTTCAAGAACTGCCTTTTTTCACTTACGTAACATTGCAAAAATCAGGCACATCCTATCTCAAAAAGATGCAGAAAACTAGTCCATGCATTTGTTACGTCTAGGCTGGACTATTGCAACTCTCTATTATCAGGCTGCCCCAATAAGTCCCTTAGTCCCTTAAGACTCTCCAGCTGATTCAGAATGCTGCGGCACATTTACTGACAAGCACCAGAAAAAGAGATAATTTTTCTCCAATATTAGCTTCTCTACACTGGGTCCCTGTAAAATCCAGAATAGAATTTAAAATCCTTCTCCTCACCTACAAAGCCCTAAATGGTCAGGCACCATCATATCTTAAAGAGCTCAGAGTACCCTATTACCCCACTAGAGCACTGCGCTCCCAGAATGCAGGGTTCCTTGTGGTTCCTAGAGTATCTAAAAGTAGAATGGGAGCCAGAGCCTTCAGCTATCAAGCTCCTCTCCTGTGGAACCAGATCCCAGTTTGTGTACGGGAGGTGGACAACCTCCTCACATCTAAGAGTAGGCTTAAGACTTTCCTCTTTGATAAAGCTTATAGTAGGGCTGACTCAGGTGACCCCTGAGCCACCCCTTAGTTATGCTGCTATAGGCCTAGACTGCCGGGGGACTTCCTATGATGCACTGAGCTCCTCTCTCCTCCTCTTCCTCTCCATCTGTATGCCCTCATATCCCATCAATGCTTGTTACTAATTCAACTTCTTCCCGTAGTTGTGTGTTTTCTCTCCTCTTTCTCTCTCTCTCTCCCCTTCTGTTGCTTTCTGCAGGTATTTCTGCCTCCGGAGCTGTTGAGTCTGGATCTATGTTGCAGGCCGCCTGCTGCCCCCGTGCTCCTGCTCTGCACCCGCTGCTGCTATTACTGTTGTTGCTCTTATTATTAGTATTGCTATTATAGTGTTGCTCTTAGTGTTGTTTCTGTTGGTGTTAACATCAATGCCATTACCATATCTATTGCTTTACATCCCTATGTGGAACTGTATTGTGCTGTTGTATGTTCTCTTTCCTCCTGCTCTCTCTCTCCCGCTCCCCCCCTCCCCCTTCAACCCAACCGGTCGAGGCAGATGACCGCCCACCTTGAGCCTGGTTCTGCTCAAGGTTTCTACCTGTTAAAAGGGAGTTTTTCCTTGCCACTGTCGCATAGTGCTTGCTCATGGTGGGAACTGTTGGGTCTCTGTAAATATAAAGAGTCGGTCTAGACTTGCTCTATTCAAAAAAGTGCCCTGAGATAACTTTGTTATGATATGGTGCTATATAAATAAAACTGAATTGAATTGAATTGAATTAAATTAAATTAAAGGACATATCCTGATCAAAGATAACTCCAAGATTCCTTACGGTGTCACTGGAGGCCAGGGCAATGCCATCTAGAGAAACTATATCTTTAGATAATGTGTTTCAAAGGTGTTCGGGGCCAAGTACAATAACTTCGGTTTTGTCTGAGTTTAAGAAAAGATAAGATAAGCCTTTAATTGTCCCACAGCTGGGAAATTTTCAGCGTTTCAACAGCCAGAAAAAGTGTCATATATAGAAATACAGTAATAAAATATAATAAAATACAATAAAATAAATAGAAAATAGTCCTGTACACAGTAAAGACAGTAATAATAATAGTGTGACTGAGTGCATTTGTAAGTATGAACAATAAGATAAAAAATAAAAATAAAAATATTGCACATATATAATATACATGTACATGAAAGTATTACACAGTAACAGATGAAGTAATAACATCATGAGAAAAAAAAAAGAGGAAAAAAAAGTATATTAAGATAATGCACAGCAGCAGATGAAGTAAAGTAGTGAACAGTCTGCTTATTGACAGTCAATGTAGATTACCGGGAGTTGTACTGATTATAGAGTCTGACAGCAGCAGGCAGAAAGGACCTACGATACCTCTCCCTCAGACACCGAGAGCGGAGCAGCCGGTCACTGAAGGAGCTGCCCAGTGCTGATAGAGTGACATGTAGGGGGTGGGAAGTGTTCTCCAGTAGTGATGATAGCTTGGCCACCATTCTCCTGCCACCCACCACCTCCACTGGGTCCAGAGGGCATCCAAGGACAGAGCTGGCCTTCTTAATCAGTCTGTCCAGTCTCTTCCTATCCCTGGAAGAGATGCCACTGGCCCAACATGCCACCCCATACAATACGGCTGATGCCACCACAGAGTCATAGAAGGTCCTCAGGAGCGCCCCCTGCACTCCAAAAGACCTTAGTCTCCTGAGCAAAAAGAGACGGCTCTGTCCCTTCTTGAACAGAGCGTCCGTATTGTCTGACCAGTCCAGTTTGTTGTTCAAGTGAACACCCAGATACTTGTACGATCTCACAATCTCAATGTCCGTTCCCTGGATGTTCACTGGTGTAGGTGGAGGGAGTTTGTGCCTGCCAAAGTCCACCACGAGCTCTTTGGTTTTACCCGCATTGATCTGGAGGCGGTTCTGTTGACACCAACCCACAAAGCCCTGGGTCAGTTCTCTGTACTCCCTATCATCCCCGTCGGTGATGAGGCCGACGATGGCAGAGTCGTCAGAGAACTTCTGCAGGTGACAGTTCGAAGTGTTATGGGTGAAGTCCGCTGTGTAGAAGGTGAACAGGAAAGGCGCCAGAACGGTTCCCTGTGGAGCCCCTGTGCTGCAGAGAAGTGTGTCAGACACACAGTCCTGTAACCTCACATACTGTGGCCGGTTTGTGAGGTAGTCCAGGATCCATACTGCCAGGTGATGGTCCACCCCAGCGTGCTCCAACTTGTCCCCCAGAATCCTGGGCTGGATGGTGTTAAAAGCACTGGAGAAATCAAAAAACATGATCCTCACAGTGTTTCCAGCCTTTTCTAGGTGAGAGAGGGATGTGTGAAGTAGGTAAATGACAGCATCATCCACCCCAATGCGGGGTTGGTAGGCAAACTGTAGAGGGTCCATACATGGGCTCACCAGCGGACGCAAGTGGACAAGGACCAGTCTCTCCAGGGTCTTCATCAGGTGAGAGGTCAATGCCACTGGCCTGTAGCCATTGAGGTCCTTGGGGTGAGGGGTCTTTGGCACAGGAACCAGACACGATGTTTTCCACAGTTTTGGCACCCTCCCCAGCTTCAGACTCAGGTTGAACAGATGCTCAACAATCCCACACAGCTGGTCCGCACAGGACTTCAGAAGTCTGGAGCTGATGCCGTCTGGGCCCGCCGCCTTCCCTACCCTCATCTTCCTCAGTTCGTTTCTCACCTGAGATGTTGTGAGGAACAGTCCGGTTGAGCTTGTAGGGGGTAGGGGGGCTGAAAGGGAGGTGTTTGCGGGTGTGAAATGGGGAGATGGGCCCAGCCCCGACTGTGGTGTAGCTGTATGAAGTGGCTGTAAGCTGAGGGCTGTGTGGAGTGGTGAGATGAGGGAGCGGGGGGGCTGCAGGCAGGGAGGGTAGATGGTGATGATGGTTGTAGGGGGGACAGGGCAGGGGGAGGGGTAGATGCCTGATCGAATCTGTTGAAGAATACGTTCAGGTCATCTGCCCACTTCTGATCCCCCACAGGCCGGGGCTTGGAGTCCATATGGCCCGAGATAGTTTTAAGACCCCTCCAAACTCCTCTGGTGTTATTTTGCTGCAGCTGACTCTCCAACTTCATCCTGTAGCTGTTTTTCCCCTCCCTGATCCTCCTCCTCAGCTCTCGCTGGACACTCTTTAACTCCTCCTTGTTACCCGATACAAAAACTCTTTTTTTTCTTGAGGAGAGCCTTAATATCAGGAGTAATCCAGGGTTTATTGTTGGCGAAACAACGCACAGTCCTAGTGGGGATGGTGTTTTCCACACAGAAGTTTATGTAATCCGTCAGACAGTCTGTGAGGTTGTCAATATCCTCCCCATGAGCGTCACTAAAAATGTCCCATACAGTAGTGTCAAAACAATCCTTTAAAGCCTCCTCTGCTCCGTTAGACCACTTCTTCACTGTGCGTGGGACAGCAGGCAGCCTGCGCACAAGAGGTCTGTAGACAGGCCTGAGATGCACAAGGTTGTGATCAGATCTGCCCAGGGGGGGGAGACTCAATGAGATGTATGCGTCCTTGGTGTTGGCATAACACAAGTCCAGTATTCTGTTGTCTCTGGTCTGGCACGTAACATACTGGGTAAATGTGGGTAGAGAGGAAGACGGAGGGGCATGATTAAAATCACCAGAGATGACGAGGAGGGCATTTGGGTGTTGTGTCTGCAGCCTGCTTACTGCTGAGAGCAGGACATCACAGGCTGCATCAGCATTAGCAGAGGGGGGGATGTAAGCTACCATCACGATGGCATGCGAGAATTCCCTCGGTAGGTAGTATGGCCTCATGCTAACAGCTAGCAGTTCAATGTTCTTGTCGCAGGTTTGCTCCTTAACAGTGATGCGCCCAGGGTTACACCATCTGTCATTAACAAACAGTGCCAGCCCTCCTCCCTTCCTCTTACCGCTCTCCATCGTCCTGTCCGCCCGAAATAGTTGGAAGCCATTCACCGAAACGTTCGTATCCGGAGTTAGCGCGGTTAGCCAAGTCTCCGTGAATAGCATGATGCTACACTCCCGGTATTCCCTCTGATGCCGGGTCAGCGCCGCCAACTCGTCCATCTTATTGGTGATAGATCTTACAGTCCCCATGATGATCGATGGGAGGACGGGTGTGTAACGTCTTCTCCTGGCGCGGCGCTGAGCCCCCGCTCGGCTTCCCCGTCTCCTCCTCCTAAGCTCTCGGGGCACATCAGGTCTCTCCCCGGGTGGTAGCACCGCTGTGTTACGGAGAGCTAACAGCTGATCCCTGGTGTAAACAGTGGAGTCACCATGGCTGCCGGCGGTAACTAAGGACGCTGTCTCTAAGGGCATCAGCGGTCTTGTTACCATAAAGGCCAAAAAACATGTCCAAAAACGCCAAAGACGTCAAAAAAGCAGCAACACTAAGTACTAAAACAGATACAATACAATACTAAAAAACAGAATAAAAAGAGAACTAATGAACTTCACGATTAAACTGAAAAAAGTGAAACCGCGAACGGGAGCTGCTGCAACAGGCTGCCACTCACAGCGGCGCTGGAAAAAGAAGCTTAACATCAGAAAATTGCAGGTCATCCAGGTTTTTATGTCCTTAAGGCATGCTTGAAGTTTAGCTAATTGATTGGTTTCATCTGGCTTGATCGATAAATATAATTGGGTATCATCTGCATAACAATGAAAATTGATGGAGTGCTTCCTAATAATATTGCCTAAAGGAAGCATATATAAGGTGAATAGAATTTGGTCCAAGCACAGAACCTTGTGGAACTCCGTGACTAACTTTGGCGTGCATAGAGGATTCATCGTTAACATATACAAACTCATATCGTTCTGATAAATAGGATTTTAACCAGCTTAGTGTGGTGCCTTTAATGCCAATTAAATGTTCTAGTCTCTGTAGACTATAGCAACTTAGAACTCAGCTGGTCCGTTACTTGGTGGCTAACGGTAAAGTTACCTAGTTTACTAACTTTTTGTAGTTTTAGTTGACACATAATATGCTCTTGGTGTGAGACACACGCTTGCTATGGCAAGCCAAAGGGATCAAATGTCGTCAGGTCGGCACACGTCCCTGGTACATAAAACGGCATAAAATACGGCATCCTGGCAGTTTTCACGCCGCTTTTTACGCTGTTACATTTGAAAAACCATACAAAACGCCGCTTTTTACAGCGCTCTGGTGAGGTACATTAAACGCCGCTTTTTACGCCGTTAAAACCTGTCCAAGACGCGCGTTATTTACACTGTTTTCTTGTATGGTAATGAGCCCCTTCCTCCTGTTTTACATAGCCAGTAAATCCAGAGTTTTTGTAACCAATCAGTGAAGAGTAAAGACAGACCAAAGCAATGCATTGATGAATGATGCTTGCCATTGCTAGGCAAGATTGCTATCTGTGTTGTCTTTATAAATTGTACAGTATTCAGATTCAGAGGATTTGGACATTCTCCCTGAATTGCATCAATCTCATCAACGTGCTACAAACTATTAAAAATGTTTAACAAAAACTCTGGATTTACTGGCAAATGTGGTGGAAATTGTGCATCTCCTTTGAAGAAGTGAGCAAATAAAATGAAGATCCAACAAGCCGTTGTCTTTTGTATATTTAATTAAGAAAAGAATGAAACAATCAGATGAAATGGTAAATAAGGATTAAAAAAGTAAATGAAAGGGGGGTGCAGGCGAGCACACAGAGTCAATCCGATTTCAGCTGAAGGACAGAGATCATACACCAAAATGCATATGAAGCGTCTGACAAAGAAGTGAAGATGCTATCACATACTTATAACCTTACAATACACAGACAGACATATCAGGGTCCAGAATCACCTCTTAACAAAGATAGTCTGTCTCCAGCTAAGTTTTCCTGCCCAAGGCTGGAAACCCAGGGCAGACTGTTCCCCAGACTGCAGCTGTCTTTTTTCCTGATTGCAAACAATTTGTCCTCCCGCTATAACCAACCAAGATACCAATGTACCTTAAACAGACGACCCGAGACAGAAATGATGAGTATACAGAATTAAGACTGATTAACTAGAAAACAAGTTATCACACCAAACATATATATGGGACATAAAGAGAGATATTTAATTACACTAAACATATCTAGTAATAAAGGAAAAGAGAAATTTTGCCCTTACGGCAAATTTACTGGCTATGTAAAACAGGAGGAAGGGCTCATTACCATACAAGAAAATGGCGTAAATAACGGGCGTCTTGGACAGGTTTTAACGTGCGTAAAAAGCGGCGTTTTAAAGAAGGTCCTGGACTCTCCCAGGAAGGTTTTGGAGTCTCCCAGGAAGCTGCTGGACTCTCCAAAGATCTCCCTGCTGGACTCTCCCAAAAGCAGATTCTTTGA